>SJJU01014591.1:0-10221 GCA_012932125.1 Conopomorpha cramerella
TTAATCTAAGCATACATAGATAGGGACAGACAGCGAGAAGCGACTTTGTTCTATACTAATGTAATGAAAACTCCAATTTTAGCTGCATTTATAATATTAGTATACATTAAGGTTCCTACTATTAAACGCGGTGTATATAACCATAACTATTCCCCAGTTACACCAAGCTCAACTCAACGTGGCAATTGTATGACAAATACTTAATAACCAGTTTCAATAGAACAACATAGGTTTAAGTGACACCGAGTTTATTAGTAAGGGTGTAACAGATTCTACCGTCACTGCGCACATTATTCACATGCAAACAAAAAAACTTTAATACCAAAAAAAAAAAAACATCACACCTACTTACTTTCACGCGAAACCTTGAAAAACCGTTGATTTTGGTTACAAGTCGACCTACACAGTCCACATTTGAACCGATGGTCTTTCTTTCATCCTTTATTTGCAAGTTCCAGTTAAATTTGCCAACGTTTTGTGGTGTAGACCTTGACATCTGTCACATATTTAACTGTTTATCCTTGAGAACCGCTACTTGTGGGTGAAATGAATGGAATGTCGCTTCTACAGACGTTTGCACGTCGATTAATTAATTCAGGATCACTGACGTTAAGCAATGATAACAGTTTTTAACTATTTTTAAGTTTCTTCAAAATAGGAGTCTTTTGCAATGGGCCCTTGATTCTCTTAATTACGACAGATGGCGCTAGCTGTATTAGGGGGGATAAATGTCCACGAAATTACTAACTTCAAGCAAGTCAGTATTGAAAGTGACAGTTATTTGTTTTATTGTTTGCTTACATATTAATTAGTAATTTACATGTTAATCTTATAAATACAAATGCATTGTTGTTCGTTAGTCTCGCTAAAACTCGAAAACGGCTAGATCAATTTTTCTTATTTTGGTCTTGAATTATTCGCGGAAGTCCAGGTGTATTTAACGTTTAAAAGGTGTATTTTATCCAATAAACGAGGTACAAAGGCTTCCTATGGTAAAACAAAAGTTTGCCGGTATAGCTAGTTAGTAATAAAAATCGTACTAAAAAATAACTCGACAGATGTCAACCTGGCCACCTACTAGGGCCAATTTTCTGAGTGAAGATTCCCCCGTATTAAATTTAAAATTCGATTGTATACAAGGTCAAATCAAAAACGGTTAAGTAACTCGGGAAAGTCGCCCAGTCACCAAATAACGTTCCCGAAGGAACACTATTGCAAAACAGAAAAAAGATTACCTCTAACGTTTTTTAAGTTTGTAACTTACCAATCAACTGATTGCCGCTTTATATGAAAAAGTTTAATTTTTTTTCTTCGTTTTTGACATGGGTTTTTTTCTAGCCATTTAACAAAAATTATCTCAGTCGGCACTTACCAGGAAACAAAAATGGTTTACCTTGAAACTCGAAATAGGTACCAGTCTGTCATGCGCCGATCATTGAGCGAATCTATTTAAAATGGACTAGAAGCCGATGTATTTGTATTGGGAAAAAGTTTATCCACGAAAAATTGCAAGTTAAAAATCATAAAACAAAGTCGCCTCCCGCTGTCTGTCGCTATGTATGCTTTAGATCTTTAAAGCTACGCAACGAATGTGCATGCGGTTTTATTTAGTAGATATCAAGGTTGATGAAGGATTATACATGCATATAATAGCGGAGATATAATGTTTTGGTAAAACGTTTTCCGGATCAGCTAGTGTAAAATATAACCTGAAACACGACGACGTTAAAAATAGAAAAATAAAAATTGTGAAATAAAGTACCTTAGATTGTCTAACTAAGTACCTACAGTTCCATGAATTAACACTATTCAATGAAGCCAACATAGGTATTAGTCAAGAGCACTACCTACACTTGAGTTGGATTAGATTTCTTTATTCAGATTAAAATCCGAATAGAATAAAAAAAAAATAGATTTTCCGTTGTTTGGGGAAACCCAAAAATTTTGGATTTTTTTCTGATTTTATTTTAAAATCTTAATGCGGTTCACAGAATTACATCTACGCACCAAATTTCAATTATGTAGCTCTTATAGTTTCGGAATAAACTGGCTGTGACATACGGACGGACAGAGAGACAGACATGATTTGCCATTTGGCTACGGAACCCTAAAAATCTATTCAAGCAGAAGATAACATTTTCCGCATAACTGTTTTTAGTGCTTTATATTACCTTACTAGCTGTTCCATCGTAGACCACATCGCTGCTTAACATCAGGCAGGATGGTGGTCAAACGCTTGTTCATAGTGATTAAAAAAAAAAAAAAGCGCGCGGTGTTACTCGCGATTATTGCATATTTTGTCCCCGTAGGAATTTGGAGATAATAATATATTTTGAATAATGTTGCTTTCCAACAGTGAAATATTTTTTTAAATCTATCCAGTAGTTTCGGAGCCTATTCAATTAAAAAAAACAAAAAGTCGAACCTTTCCTAGTATTAGTATAGATACGTTATAATTATTAATAGACTGTGCAATTAGTGTATGTATTTCAAGAATTCAGGAAGTAATGCATGTTCATTAGCTAATCACTAATATTATAGATTAATTACATTGTAAATTTGTTTGTTAGGCTTTCAAGCGAAAGAAACTTTACACGTATTCTTTTAGGTGTATATCCAATATTTTATCGCGAAATTCCCACAAGAACTGAATACACTGCGTGGTCTACCACCCTAAGATTGAAAGTCAATCAAGTGTCATTACTAATCTTACATCTTCTTCTTATATATAAAAATGAATTGCTGTTCGTTAGTCTGGCTAAAACTAGAGAACGGCTGGACCGATTTGGCTTATTTTAGTCTTGAATTTTTCGCAGAAGTCCAGGGAAGGTTTAAAAGGTGCATTTCTTCCAATACACGGAGTACAAAGGGGACTATGGCAAAACAAATGTTTGCTGAGACACCTAGTTAAGGATATTTTTTTACTGGTCACAATATAACAAATCCACCTTATTCATGTTTTAGTGACACGGGAAGTGTCATCTAAACAGTGACAGACGACTTTCTTGTCTGACCGTACATTCTATGGCAATGTGCCAAGGTATTTTATACCTTATGTCCGTGTCTTACATAGTGCAAGGGAAGTATATTGAGGTAGGTAGAGTTGCGTGCAGATGGCGGAAGCGGAAACCGTGAGTTTGCTGCTCTCTGACATTGAATTGAATCGGCGTTATAGGTTGTAGGTACTTGTATATGTACTTACTTACTACTTGTCTGTACTGATGTTATAAAGATGCAAGATTTGTTTGTTTGTTGACCGATGTCAAAAACGACGATGGTCTCAATTTGTCGGTATTTTTTTTATGTTACTTCAAAACTTTGACGGTGTGAAGTGTGAACCGATTTGGATGATTCTTTGTTGTTTCAAAGCTGAAGCTTTCCGTTTGGCCCATATACATTTTGGTTCAATGCTCATAGTCAGGCAAAGTTCTTTTTAACAACTTCAAAAAAAGAATGTTTTTTCTAAATTCGACCGTATATGCTTTTTATGTTATTAGTTACATACATATAAAAGAAAGTTGTGTTAGTTACACTACTTATAACTCAAGAACGGGTGAACCGATTTGGTTGAAAATTGGTGGGGAGGTAGCTTAGTAGCGGGAGACGGACATAGGATACTTTTTACCCCGAAGCTGTTGGTCGCGTGGCTATATAGAGGGCGTTATAGTTTGTATGAAGAACTGAAATCACGCGAATGAAATTGCGGGGCGTCCACATTATGTGTTATATGAAAACGTATAAAGTGTAAAGTTTATTTATACACATGAAGTTAGTTACCTCGTAAACCTATCGCGTCTACTAAACGCAAGTGAACGGGGCAATGACATCTACTGGTGTAACGTAAACATGCATTGACGCACAGTAAACGGTGTGCTCGCAAATCAATAAATTAATTAAAAACGCGTCTGAGACGCAAAACGAAATTGCACTAGATGTACATATGTACATGTAGGTAGGTACATACAATCACGTATGTAGTCGCCCAAAAGGTGATGGACCCCGCCGCTATGGGGACGGTGACGGGGTAGTATCAGACTTCTACTGACTAAAACCCCCCCGATGGCCTTCATTTACCGCTGGTGCTGGGCGGGTCCTGGGCACCCAGAGGACATTCTTCAAGGGCCCACCCAACGAGCGACCAGCCCCTGTGGGCTCCTCCTCGAGTGGTTTGTCCACTCCAATACTCCTGTTCTACGGCGGAAACCGGGCAATTCGGCACCGCCGGCCGTCGCGGGACCGTTTGTACAGGTGCCGGGGACCCCACTCCGACACCTACGGCCCAGATGACACCTTTTAGGACGCATCCGTCCTTAAGGAAACATTGTTGATAATGTATGTGGGAAAAAACAATGTTCAATCAATAATTAATTAAAACACATCTGTGATGTAAAACGAAATGGCCCTAGATGTATTTATCACTTGATTTCACGGTTTGGATCGTATTTGGAAAGTTCAGTTATTTTCCATTTGTGAATAACATCATGCTGCCGTGTGGTGACGGCGAATATAATACATGTTTCACCACTCCAGCCGAACTGTTCCCGTCATGAGGGTTCGTGCGAGGCGTGCGAACCGCCAGGATGTGGAACGACTTGCCGGAGTCTGTGTTTCCTGCTCAGTACAGTCTGAAGGTCTTTAAGTCGCGGGTGGAAGCGTGCTGGGCCCATAACCTATTGGAAATATTGTGGAAGCTACGCCTATTTACCCCGATGAAAAGAGATTTGTAAACACAACAAAAGACTTCTGTATTTCAGTATAAACACGGACAGTGACAGCAACAATGACAGTGACAAATAGTATACTTTCTTTTTACAATTCCAAAAAATAGGTACCTCATGAACAAGTGCGCTCCATCGTAGACCACATCGCTGCTTAACATCAGGCAGGATGGTGGTCAAACGCAAGAGGCGACAGGCTATTCCAACAGCCCTAGCAAGCGCGTCAAGAAAGACAAGAAACAGAACAAATACGCGCTGTGATTGGCTGCTATGTCACACATCGTGCGACTCAGCATGTTTCAACCAATCGCAGTGCCTGATATGTCTTGTCATGATTTTCTTAGAGCGCTTTGCTAGGAGGTCAGAAGACTGGTAGTAGCGCTCTCTGTGAATTAAACCACAACACCGCTGCGATCGCCAACCCGCCTGCCAAGCGTGCCGATTATTGGGCCCCCAACTGATCATGGAAATGATTGGGGGAGGCTCTCGTCCAGCAGTAGACGTCTTGTGTCTGATGATGATGATGATGAATAACATCATAACATAGCAACCAGAAGTATATAAATAACTGTGAACGGTCTGTAAAACGTTTTGATAAACGTCCATGAACTTTGCCAATGAAACTTTGGAATTTGTATTATCAATACAATAATTGTTGATACTAAGTGCATGCGAAAGAGTTGTTGTCTAGAATATTATTTTTAATTGACACGTGCTCTAGAATGGAAGATGACATGCAATTTGTTGTCACGTTTTGTCGCACGCAATGTCTTGTCGACATATTTATCTATGTATGTATTTAAAAGTATTTTAAGTGTATCAGTCTCTGGCACCCATAGACCCTGTACTAGTTTTGGGTCAAGTGACCGCTTTTTTATCACTATGAACAAGCGTTTGACCACTATCCTCCCTGATGTTAAGCAGCGATGTGGTCTACGATGGAGTACACTTTTTCATTGGGTACCTATTCAACCCAGTGACTTGAAGACCTTCAGACTGTACTGCGCAGGAAACACAGACTCCGGCAAGTCATTCCACGTCCCGATGGTTCGCACTATGAAAGTAGACGAACGAACGAACACGAACCAAACGCTTTGCGTTTGGTTCGTGTGTAAATAATGTACCGCGGCATATATATTTATTTTATTTATTGATCGAGAGAGGTCCGATTTCAATAGATAAATGATTATCTATCGAAGGTACTAACATGAGATAGAAAATGAAAGTACTTAAAAATCAGGAATTGGTAATAATTTGTTATTTCTATGGATTTTTTCCTTAGCCTATCATTGTGTCCCACTGCACTTGCCTACTATGAAAGCATTTAAACGACTACACTGCTACTTTTCCGTTCTCTTAAATGTTATTTAAGAAAACTGTAGAACTACAAAATCTGTGAAGTTTTTTGGTTCTATAATTTTCTTACTTTTTTTGCGTTGCTCCAGACTATTTTACTTTGTACAAAGACACTACCTGTACATGTTTGTACTCTCTTCTCCGCATTAAGCTGGACACGTGTGACGCAAAATACTGCGTAGAAAACTATATATAATCTAGTATTAAAGGTCAGCAAGTCGTAGTAAGCTTGCTTGGGGTGTGTCGGTAGAGGATACACTAACGCATCTCAACTGTGAAAAATCTCGGTATCTTTCGGCCATTGTGGAATGCTGTACTCTGAAACAGTCGCGTGCTCACTGCTTTAGAGCGAGTCCCGCAAATTGGCACCACGTTGTCATTGAGGAGTTTCCTAACAAAAACAATCTGTCGAAAGATATTGACAAATAACCTAATAATAATAATGAACAAGTGTGCTCCATTGTAGGACCACATGGCTGCCTAACATCAGGCAGGATGGTGGTCAAACGCTTGTTCATTGTGGTAAAAAATACCAAAGATATGAAACTACTTTCTTCTATAAATATTCGTCTTCGGTATCGATCTTTTATGGGATTCTTTTTTTACTGCTCATTGACAAATCTTTGACACGTAACAATAATAGAAGCTATTACGGGTATCGTTCCAAAAGCATGCCACTAATGAGCACGCGTGTCAGTACCTTAATAGATTCGTAGATTGCGCCTGAGGAAACGTGCGAAATAGACAAAATCGTACAGATTTGTTACGTCAGAGCAGAAAATTTTGACGTCAAAGGCGAAATATGGGAAATTCGCTTTTAAGCCGAAGCCTCTACTGTTTTTGTAGACCCTACCGAGTCCGAGTATGGGCGAAAAAAGTATCTCCTATATCCAGAGAGCATAATTATAAATCATCTGATTTAGTTTGTATGGGGAGGCAGACATTTTTTTCGTTTCAATTCATTAATGCCTTGTTGTCTCATGTTAAGCAGCGATGTAGTGTGCGATGGAACACACTTGTTTATTAGGTACGTATACACACCATGCTCATTAAGGTATAGGAAACCCGCTTGTATAAATATCTGCCTGGAACCCTGAATAGTGGTGACAAATCCAACCCACCATCGATCACATTCGTAAACACAAATCTACATACTGAGTCACGCATATTATCCACATAACACGGTAAAACTGTAACATTATCTCCGCGTTGATTTTTTTCACACTTCGGAACATGTTTATGTAGGTACATTTACTTAAAAATATACTTAATTAACACCTGTCGTCATATTATAAAAGTCAAGGTTCCTAAAACGAACGATCTCTATTTATTACGACCCTATCGCTTCATCCACGTGGATATCCACAACTTTTCATATCTATTCGAGGAGGCACTTTTACGTAAGTCATCATCATCAGCATCACATACAGTCCACGACGAGGGTCTTCCCCATTGATTCCCTCATTTGGGGGAAATGCCTATAAGCGCCTCGCTTGGCAGGTGGGTTGGCGATCGCAGTGGTGTTATGTTTTAACTCACAGAGAGCGCTGCTGCCCATTCTCTGGAGAGTTCTCTCGGCCGCCTCTTACGACCCCTAAAACGGGAATAGTTGGGCTGCGGCAATGACACATATATTCTATTCGCCGTCACCACACTGCTAAAGTTGCTGCACGATTGTATGGGCCCATTGCCATTTATTTCCCTTGTATTATTAACCAACAACTTTACAAAACAACCTTTGCTACTACGAAATTATTTAAAGTATTTAAAAATAGCTAATAGGCGCCACCGTTCTTCCCTTCATTCACATTGTCCTATGACAATTACCTCTGGCCTCGGTTTGTTGAAAATGTTCATACAACTCGTGTTCAGTTGAAATGAAATCTGTTTATCAGCCAGGCCTTTCCGAAGTCCCGTGACAAGGTCACGTGGTATCGGACGTCAGCCAAGATTTTGAATAACTACGTCTCTCTGTCCTATACAGTCCTACAAGGATATTTTGGCGCGCGAGTACTGAATATTTAACGTGTTTTCTCCTAACTGCTGTATTCTGCCTTTTTTGGTTTGATGTAGTTGCTTTGTTTATGCTTGTGTTGGGATATTATGGAGCGTTTACCCTCAAAACAAGACAGGATTGGCTTAAATTGAGTGCCAAAGTTTTCGTAGGCGCGCTGAAAGATCCTTGTATTGCGTAGGTTTACATGTTTAACTAGGAACTGTAAGCTTAATGCAGCTGTGCTATTGTCGCAATGAAATGAAAAACAAATTGATCAATAGGTGGCAATCTGTCATAATACATCATACAGTCATAATAATCTACGTTTTTAAGTTTAAAACGCAAATATTTTTAAAACAAAAGTGAAGACACCGAGACGCACCATCTTATTTTACGTCACTATTTGTTATAAAATAAAACAATCATCTTGCAACGAAAACTAAGGCTAGTGTTCTAAAACAATGGGGAATTTTCAAACTCCAAAAATTTCTTATCTAGATGCCGCTAGTACAGGGTGACTTGTCAGTTATATTTTAGTACGTTTTTTTTATTATTTGGGTAAGTTATTTAAATTTTGGACACTTTCGTAATACTGACTGGTTGAATTTAGTAATTTCGTTGACATTTGTCCCCCCCCCCCCCTCCCTATTACAGCGCCACCTGTCAAAACTAAGAGAAACATGGGCCCTGAAAATTCCCCATTATTGACATTACTTAATTATCGGAGTTTGTGTAAATAACTGAAATTACGCGTTATACGCGTATACGCGTAAATTATCCTAAGTATATACAAAATTTCCGATTAATCGGTAGACAGGAAGAGGGTGAAATTTGAATTACTAAATTTTACCCAAGAATAATAAATAAAACAAACGGGGTAAGCTAAATAAAACCGTTTCGAAATCGCGGGGTGCCTGCTCGCTACATATTTATTGCAACAATCGCTTTTATCAAATTCTTCGACGCAACAGCTAGACTGATAAAACATGGAGTATCTTGTATAAATATCTATTCTACTTAGCATATCACTCAGCGGGTGTGACTGATAGCAGATTTGTAAGCATTCCAGCAATTTCTTTGTCCTTTAATCTCGAATCTGATAATGCCCGTCTGGTTGTTTGAACTTTAATTGACGTCGGGGAATATTGGCGTGCCCTCTTTGATTACATTGTTACATAAAAGGCATATATTCCTAAATAAAGGATGATCTTAAAAAAAAACGCTTGTCTACTTCTACTACACACATCAAAAATGTCTAGGGATCAATTACATTTTATAAGATTGCAATCAAGACATATTTAAAAAAACTGAATTCATTCATAATTTATTCAAAATGTGGTGATAAGTCATTGATACAGGAATGGGGAATTAGGTAGGAGACCAATCCAGAAGATTTTTTTTTTTTTTAGCTAAAAATGTTCTTCATCCCTAGACACTTTTGATGTGTGTATTTCCATGACCCAACGAGAACCCGAGTAAAAGTTAATGTTGACCCAAACTAGATGATCCGCTAAACGTTATTTTGCTAATATACATTATTAACAGTGTTTGTTTGCTGACTTTCGCCAAAGTTTTTGTACACAAATCTTCCTTTAAAACCGCATCGTAATCCGTTGCCTAGATTAGAAGATCTAAGCATATATAGGGAGGGACAGACGGCGGGAGGCGACTTTGTTTTGTACTATGTGACTTTGATTCATAAGAATCTTAAATAAATAACACCTGTATTCGCCAAAAGTGGCGCTAAGATATCCTTTTGTCAAACTACGTAATATTTGCAATGATATGATTGATGTGAATTATCATTGACGAAAATAGATAGATAATGTGGTGTACTGTAGAAGCTTGACAACGAAGGCGGTGCCCGGCACCAGAGATAAGGATGTATTCTTTGACTTTTTGCTGATTATTGTTTGTTTTTTGCAAAAAATATCTTGAGATTCCACATTCCACACATGGTTTACCTGTATTGCAATTCTCATCTTGACGTACTCGTAGTTGGCCAAGAATCAGGCCAACCACCCTAAGGTTGAAACACATATGAGTGTCATTAGACATGAAGGTTCATGTTCACTTGTCACAATACGTATAACAACACTACCTTATTGATGTTTTAGTGACACGGGAAGTGTCGTCAACACTGATAGACCA
>SJJU01014600.1:0-10708 GCA_012932125.1 Conopomorpha cramerella
AAAGGTCTTGACCTGATATTATGATATGCCTCTTTGGCATACCAATGGTACTTATACTGAAAAGCAAGACCACCTCCCCGCTGTTGAACGCGTGCTCGACCTCGCCGTCAATCTCCTGCTGCTCGGCGTCGGAGACGAGCTGCGCGCGAAGGCTCGCCACCGCCGTCTGCACCACCACCAGCAGGTCCTCTGTCGTCGCTATCACGCCGCAGTCTGCGGGAGATAGGTGCGAAAACTTTTAAATTACAACGTCAAATTCAAAAGTTGCCAAATTCGAGAAAGTCACTTCTAGTCTACCCCGTCGTCGTTCCCATAATCGATGGGTGTCTACGAGCATTTCCGATTGTCCAAACAAAAAGGTACCTCTCATGTCCTGTATTACTTCTTCAATGGAAATCTTCTCGATGGACCCCGTTGTAATCGGGTGTTCTTCGTCGACGAGAGCGTTCACCAATGACGTCATTGTTTCAGTGTTTACTAAAAGAGAGAACGGGAAGAAGCATTAAGTACTCGAGTCACTGGTCAACTTCGTAACTCGGGCGTGTCTTTAATAGTCTTTATATTTTGAAAAATGCTTTCTTATGCCCGATCTAGACTCCCGATCGAGAACTTCCAAGATCGGTTAACCTTTTAAAAAGAGATGCTTCGACGAAGTCATAAATGTACTTTGTTCTTGGGTGTTCTCGCTCGAGAACGAGCCTATCTACTCACATTTGCCACAAGTTTGAAGACCCAGTATGGGACCCACGAGTAGAAATGTTAGCTTAAGGTAGACTTTCGAGCCAAGCGTCACAGGCGCAGCATCAATAGCGTCACCGACAACGAAGAAATGGCAATGACGCAGCGCTTGTTCATAGTGATTAAATAAAACGTCAGCGGCCCTGTGACGTCATTGTCGCCGACTCAGTGTCGTTGAGCTCGAATGACGATCCCTAGAATTTCATACATTTGCATAGGACATCAATCTGTCACTCTGTCGCGGCGTCACTGTCGCAAAAGAGGCTCGCTTCGAAAGTCTACCTTAATAGTTGCAACTCACCAATATCCTCAACCGTGGCGTCTTGCACGAGAGCAGCGAGAGTCGGTCCGAGTCTCGCAGCTAAGGGCTGGTCACGCTGCACCACCTCACGTAGAGCCTCCTCCAATTCTGACATCATCTGAATATTTGCTCCTGGAGAGCCCTCCATAGCCTCTATCTGTGTATGTGGATTGATAAACTAAACTGTTACTCGGACATTGGGAGAAGATTTCAAATAGCAATTGTTTTGCCGTTGAGACTGGTGTCTGATTCGGTATATTGATTTTTATTGTCTTCCGACATTTATATAGGTAGGTATACTTCGGTCCTCTAATAGTGTCTAACAGGGAAATACTTACCTATGTAGTATGTATATCTATCGTTAAGGGATTGGGTTAAGGTAGTGCTTAAAAGTTATAAAAAAAAAAATACACTTCACGCCTTTAATCCCAAAGAGGGGTAGGCAGAGGCACTTGCTAAAGCAAATACCCACGGTTCACCAAGCGTAAAAGTTATCTCGTGGGAATTCGTGCCTACGCCGCTTTGGGATTATTAATATTAAAAGTCGTGACAGCATTTTTCATATTTTCCTTTCCTTTTTGCTGGCATTAAAGTATTGTCGTTACATAAGAACCGACCCAGAAACTTTATCAGACCCTTTGTCGGGATAAGTCACCTTTAATCCTCCTCGTAGTATTTCACCAACCTGTCTATCAAAGTGTTTACCTACTAGAAAAATACCTTGCATCAGATGATGCGATAGCGTTTGATAACTAAAATACTTACTTAAATCTTGTTCACAATGTAATAGTAAGTAGATGATGAGATAAACAAGGTCTAATGACCTTTCTATAATCTTATTTTTGTATCCTTGATAGGTAAGTCAATGTCATAGTGTAGTTTTAGGATTATTGATTGATATATTATTATTTATTGAGTAAGGTCGATATCATCATCTTGGATTATAGCCGTCGTCAGAGTACTGTTAGGCCTGTGAACTACCCAGGAGATTTCTGCTCTGCCTTTTGAAGCTTGTCTGGTTAGAATAGCCATACAAACTCGAGTTATGTTCATTGGACCTAACATGTGTTTTAATACGGTGAGGGGAGGGTAGAAGTGACCTAGGTAAAATCCAAAATAAATCTATTAAAAGTCTGTTCAATTTATTCTCGTGGGTACTGGGATTATAGTGTGTTTATGGTACTAACTAGTAAGTTTTATGGTACATCAGCGGTAAAAATGGACTACAATATCGCGCCACGCCTTCCTGTCCTCGACTGCATTGACATCCAACTTCTAGAATGTACCAACGTGGTACGTGGGAACTTACGTGTTGTTTAACGAGCCGGTCGGCGAGCGCGGCGAGACTGTCAAATGCCTTGGTTTGTTTCTTGACTTGTGCGGGGTCCCCGCCGTGCTTCAGTAGCCACCGCCGCACTAGAGCGTCCACCACCTCGTAACGGGTCTTTGTTCTGAGTTGAAGGTTCTTTTGTTAGATCAATTGACCTATATTTTCTTCCAACTTTAGTTAGGTAATCTAACAAAAGGGAATGTTCTGTGAAAGGTGCTATTTAGGAAAAGCCTAGGCCAGAAGTGGAGTCATTACATTTTCATCACAAATGCCATGATGATATGTTCCATTAACGCAAGCCTGATAACGGCTTAAATGGACATAGACAAAGACATTATTTTATTTTTTCCCAAAATAAACCACACAAACAACAATTCAGTACAATGGATTACACATACAGTTCATGTTAAATGCAGCATTCCTATCTATCGTTCCTGTCTCTGTCAACAAAAAAGACCGAGCCAAAAATAATGAGCTGATATCACCCAAAAATCCCAAATATTTTTCTATTGTTTGTGCTTGCTAGCTACGGTTATTACTTAGTTCTACTGTAGTATGAGAAAATGCTATTTTAAAATGTCTAAGAAATCAACCGGATCATCATCAAGCATACAATTGACTTACCCGCTGAGTACGCTGGGCAACTCTTTAGTGAGCTCCCTGAGTAGATTGTCAGCCTCGTCGCGGTTCACCCTCATCACGTCCAGGCAGTCGAATAGCATCTTCTTGATGTTCACGTCGTGCATTACGGCCACAGAGCCGACTGGAGTTCTGGTACACAGTGGAATTCCAGGATGTGGAAAGATACCTAGGTATGGCGACCCTAATAGGACTCGAACGATCCCTGCAGATTGTCAGTTGGGGTTGTTAGAGTAGCGCTATCCAAACCAAGCACAACAGGCGTCGAGGTTCGGAAACGTCCCGTATCATCTAGATCTGTTGCAGAATAGCGGTGTAGTTACGTAACAATGTCAAGTCAATGCGGAAAAACTGAGATCAGGTTAGTGAGAGACGAATATGCAATTGTGGTAGTATTCAACGGGCGGTTTAAAACATTTCTAAGTTCAGATGACCACTTCCTTCTTTCAGACTTCCTCTACTGTTTGCCGTAGTGGTTCAGAGGTCGGATGGCCGTCACATCGGAGAAGCCATATAAAACATATTAATTATCCAAATGCAGATCCTGGCTCCCCAAGTAGGTTGGGTAACTCAGAGCCATTCACTACGTAGAAGAAGAGGATCTAGCACGTGGTTGCTATAATGTTTGCTATGTGTTTACAAACGACCTTCAGACGGTATACGACTTATAGATTTGTACCTAAGTATGTACGTAATGATGATAAAAGTGTATAAGTAAAAGTCCATATTAGATCTCCGAGGCAGATAGAAACCTGATTTATGTACTGAACAACAATGTAGGTAATATGTTTGATGTTACTTTATCTATTTAACTAGATATTCAACAAAACTGTTACCAACCCGTATTTGGATAGTGCCGATAAGTTGTTAAGTATCTTGTACGTACTCCTTAACAAGGTCATAATGTAAATTGATCTTTATACTTATACAGGCTGCGACACAGTCGAAATTGTGGACAGGATTTTCTCTCATAAAGTCCAAATGAAAGGGATAAAATATCGAATGATAAAAAGGAAGTAGGTTAGGTGTGGGATATTTAGATAAAGTAGTGTTTAGGTACTACGAAATTGCAAAGCTAAGCAAACTAACTAAAACAATTTCATGGCTTTATAAGTAAGTAGTACCACAAAATAAAAAAAAGGTTATTATGATATTTAGGCTAGGCCGCTCCGACGAGAATCGGTCACCGAAAAAAAAAACAGAACTGTCAAAAACGGTCCATAAACATGACAGTAATCCGCGGATACTGAGAATATAGTAAATAAAATTTTCAGATGTTTTCAAAAGGATCGGAATAAAGATAAAAGGTCAATGAATATCTTCAAAGGTGCCATTGCTAAATCCGGAATCCCCAGCCAGAATGGCACTATTTTATCAAATGACAACCTAATCCATGTAAGTACCTAAGTGACAGTAAAAGCGTATCAGAGTTTATTTTAAAAAGTTTCTAATAGTACCTACATAATATGTAAAGAAAATCTACCATCCTGTGGTCAAAATATTTGGGAATTAAGTAGTTGTAGGTAGCTTAGGGTAGGTAGAGATGTTGTTTTGGATATTAATTATTATACATAAAACATTGTGACATTCGGGCGTACTTGACGAATCAATGTCATTTGGCGCGCTCGCAGTCGGTCGGGCAATAATTCTGCTGGCACGGACCTAAATATTAACCTTTAGATACGGGTTTCCCTGTTGTAACATTAAGTTTACAAAGTCACGTGATGTACATACGTATTACCATATAGTGCAAGGGCAATGTGATATTGTTTTATGGATTTTCACGCTGAACTCACATCGAGTATATTTTCTTTTCACGTTTGGTCCAATATACGATTCTCATCTTTGTGAGATTGTCGTGTGAGTAGTGATGGCTTATTATGTTAAGTAGGAACTGATAGAGAGATAGAGCCAGTTATTGGCATGATAAGAGCTGCGTAAACTAGATATAGGTAACTCGGAAGTCTAATACCATTAAATATAAATAAAGCCACTTGAAATTTTATCTCAATACAATAGATTATATATTTTGCAGTTAGGTAATTTGGTAAATTATTCTCATATTCAAACTCGTGAGCGAGTGTCGATTCTCGCAAAATGTATTCACGTGACACTAAAAATTGTACTTATCTAACTCTTTACTTACATTGGAAAGTATTTTTGCGCTTTCAAGACGGTGTGAGGTATATCGATAAGATCAATCATTTCGCGCTCCCTTATTGATCTTCTCATTGGCACGCGCTGTGGCAACTCTTCCGTGGGTTTCAAGCGTAGCTGCTCTATCTCTGACTCGAGCATCTGTATAAAGGAAATAATTTCACTTTTATTGATTTTGTGGTCACAGTTTGATTTTGGAATTATAAAATTTAGATTTCTTTCCAAGAATTCAGACACCATTGTAGATAACGTTAATTTCCCAACCAGTTTTTAGTTCCTGTTAGGTATAGACAGGACGTGTTTCATTATCTACAAATAGCTGAAATTTTAAGTAAGGTTTATGAGATTTACTTCGTTAGTCACTGGTGACATAACTGATTAAACATTGCACAATAAAATATTTGTACGAAATACATTGGTTTTCTTAATTTATCTTAATGTCTATGTTGTAAAAGCATTAGGAATGTTTGCAATTCTAATATCTTAGCATTACCTATTTTGTTTAATTTCTTTTGTGGGATAATGAGTAATAATTCGTTTTTAGTGATGACGCTTTTGTACAGTGCCCACGTATGTAAATAAATACACTGAGACATTTAAATTAACCGATAGTTGTCTCAAAGATGAGATAATGCCAGTTTATCTTGCAGATAAACCTTCTTTGTTATCTTAGAGAATTTGTCTTAATATCCTACAAAGAATCGAAAATTTAAGAAGTCTGCACAGTAAGCAGTCACACTGTCTGTACATATCTCCGATAGTAGTCAGTGCCCTGCCGCGTTGCACATTATGAGACTACGGGATAATAAATTGTCTGCGCTAAAATGGGCGCGGAAGACTTGCAGTAAGAAAACATTGAGAAATCGATTGCCTCTATTGAAATGGATACCAAGTTACAATTTATCGATGGCTGGCAAGGATGCCATAGCTGGTGTCACTGTGGGTGCGACAATGGTTGCTCAAGGGATAGCTTATGCTAACATTGCCGGTTTACCCACAGAATATGGCCTGTACTCGGGAGTTTTGGGAGGACTCATATACTTCTTCTTCGGAAACTGCGAGAACATGTCTATCGGACCAACGTCCATTATATCAGCTCTTGTTGCAAAATACGTTACAGGACTTTCACCAGACTTCGCCGTGCTTTTGGCGTTCCTCGCTGGAGTGACGCAGCTCCTGCTAGCTGTGCTACGATTGAGTTTCCTAGTGGAGTTCCTATCCGCACCAGTAACAACTGGCTTCACGGCCGCAGCAGCCATACAGATTTGTGCATCGCAACTCAAGTCGTTCTTCGGTTTGGAAGGAAAATCGGGTAACTCATTTGTGGAATCCGTGTATAGAGCAGCGCAAAACATAACCACGATTAACTACTACGATACTTTATTGGGTATAGTCACAGTTTTCATACTCATGTCGTTAAAACATGTCGGACAAATAACCAATACAATAAAAAGTCCGGTGTATAGAAAGGTGTTACAGATGTTGAATTTGTCTCGAAACGTCGTGGTGATAATAATTGGCATTCTATTATCTTATGCCGCTCATGCGTGCTCTCTACAACCGTTCACAATCGTTGGGGATATTAGACCTGGTATGCCAAATATTGAACTACCTCCTTTTAGCACAACCATTGGTAATGAGACAGTTTATTTCGGAGAAATGTTACAAGTATTGGGCTTTAAATCGTTGGTAATACCTTTTGTGGGTATAATGGAGGTAGTAATCATTTATAAATCTTTTACACCAGATACTAAACTGGATGCAACACAAGAAATCATTGCTCTTGGCTTGACAAATCTTGGTAGTTCCTTCCTTGGCGGTATGTCCGTGACCGGGGCGTTCTCGAGATCAGCTCTAAACAATGCTTCAGGAGCACAAACACCTGCAGCCGGGATACTTGTGTGTCTGATAATGTTATTGTCTTTGAGTTTTCTAACACCGGTCTTTCAACTGATCCCAAAAGCTAGTTTAGCTGGCATGTTAATTGTTAGTGTCCTTGTTTTAGTGCATGTCGATGAAATTAAAAGATTGTGGAGACAGAGTAAGAAAGAATTTGCAGTTCTTATTATTGTCATGTTAGCTGGTTTAACGCTCGGTTTAGAATTTGGCGTAATCATTGGTGTTACTTTAGATATAATCATAATTTTGTATAAGACAGCTCGGCCAGCTGTCACAGTTAATTCCGCCTACATTGTTGGCAGAGAAGTTGTTCTAATAACTTTACCAAATCACGTATCTTACTGTTCCGCAGAATTTATTAGAAAAACTATTGTAACAAACACAAGAAGCAGTGACGGCCCTGTTGTTATTGTCGACGGAAGAAACACACTAACCATAGACACAACAGTAATAAGTAATTTAGTCAGCATGTTGAACACAATCGATTACAGTAATTGTAAAGTTGCCTTTATGAATTTCACACCAGATTTAAAAGAGATGTTTTTGGAAACGGACAGTAAACACGAAGACAAATTCGTTTGTGAATCTGAAGTCGACAAATTGTTAGATAACAGGTTTTGACTGCGTTCTTTGCGTTCATAGTTTTCATGTTTTTATTTTATAAGCTGTAAAATAGCCTCAGAACATTGTATCAATGCAGATTTATGTTACATAGGTAGGCTTGGCCGGCCGGAGAAAATGGTATATCATTGATATTTTTAATGAACGCAATTTGACAATTAGTTATATTTTTATCCTTGTCACGTTACGAAAACTTTACCATATTGTAATTTTATTAACACATTACCAATTTTTTGGCAAATTTTAGGCACATAAATATATTTTATTTAGAAAACACTTTATTTTAACATGATTTTATTAGGTACGTCATGTTGGGTTAAATACGCTTGCTTGCTAAGCAAGTGCTCACGATTCACCCTACCCCTCTTTGGGATTAAAAGGCGTGAAGTGTATTTATTTATGTATTATTGTTTTAGGTACAAATATAATAATTTGTAAAATAGTTATAAGTAATAAGAATGCACGTACCGATTTCTTTATTGTCCACCTACTATTATTAGTTTTTATAAATAAACTTATTGTCTAAGCAAGGAACTTTTATTCAGTCAACAATTTTATTCAGCTAACCTTTTAGTTATCTATAAATCGCAAATTAATCTAGAGTTGATTGAAATTTAAGGATTGTGTAAGTACTATGACTTGTCCCCAGTTTCTTAAGGCAGGATCCACTTGGAATTGTTTTTACTGGGATTTTTTCATTATGCTCAAAATAATTAGTGAAATATTGTGTATTTAAAGTTGACGTTTTACAGATTTTTGCACAAGTACAGTTCGTGGTCTAGTAAGTGCAATTTTGTATTGCATGTAGGAAAACGACCACCATTCTGCCCGGTATTAAAGCTGTGGTGTAGTCTACGATGTAGCATGCTCGATTATTAAGTACCTACGTAAATGGTACCAGCAAAAGAGAAGTAGGGTGCTATCTTATCCCATTTCACTTATTGGAATTAACAAACGATACACTTTTGCAGAATAATATAATATACATTGCTGTCCCGGCAAACATTTATTTTGCCATAATAAGTTGCCTTTGTACCCCGTGTATTCGGAGAAATACAACTGCATAAAAATAAATAGTAGCCGATTCTCAGACCTACGGAATACGCATATAAAATTTGGTAAAAATCGGTAAAGCCGTTTCGGAGGAGTACGGTTACTAACATTGTGACATGGAAATTTTATGTCTTACTAATATTATAAATGGGAAATGAGTTTGTTTGTTTGTTTGTTCCGCTTTCACGCCGATTGCTTTGAAATTTTGCAGAAATATAATTAGAAGTACGTTTTAAATAACAGGGTACTTTTTATTCCGGAAAAAAATTATATTCCCGAGGGAAAACAAAAATACTCCTTTACATACATACATACATACACTTCACGCCTGTCTCCCAGAGGGGTAGGCAGAGACTACAGATCTCCATTTGTCACGATCCTGACATACCCCTTTCGCTTCATCTACATTCATACATCTTTTCATACATGACCTCCCGTTTCGAGTACTTTTCACGCCACCTTCGGCCAGGACATCACCAATCTGGTCTGTATATGTCCTTCTGGGGGACCTCTACTCACCCGGCCCATTACATCACCCATATAAATCTCTTTCGTCAATCGACTTCATCCATTCTCTCCATATGCCCAAACCACCGAAGCATGCCCTTTTCAATCTTGGTCACTACATCTTCCTTCAAACCGCAACTTTCTCTTATCACACTATTTCTTATCCTGTCATTCAATGTCACGCCTTTCATGCTCCGCAATGACCGCATTTCTACGGCATTGACCTTACTTTTATGCTTCTTCTGCCATACCCAACTTTCACTCCCGTACATTAAGGTAGGTGCCAGTACAGCGTCATGGACAGCCAATCTTGCTTTTTTCGACATGAATTGGCTCTCCATAACACTGCGAAGGGCACCGTTAACCTTATTACCCGCACTCACTCTTCTTTTAATATCTTTGTCAAACTTTCCATCACTTGTAAATAGAGATCCCAAATATACAAACTCATCCACTTGTTCAACTTTCTCACCGTCAATCATGCACTCACAAATTGTCCTTTCATTATTTTCGTTTATTATTTCCTTTACACCGCAATATAACCGAAGTCCACGCGGGCGAAGCCGCGGGGGGAAAGCTAGTATTAGATAATAGGTATATATAGGCGCAGCAATACATACTTACAAAATAGTGTCCAAAGTTTTAGGAGGCTCTGTGTATCAGAACGAAGAAGCTGAACCTTCTCCTCCCTAAGGGTTTCAGGGCGGAAGGTAAGGAAAAACCGCTCATAACGGGCGAGAATAAAGAGAAAACTTTAACAACAATGTACCTACATTATCATTTTTTAAGGAAACGCGCACTGACATGATATTAACAGTTTAAAACGGGCATTACAGCGCGAAAATTAAAATGAACGTCGGGCAAATAACGAAGGTAAGCTGACTGCTTATCTTTGGTTAATTTTCGTGGTATAATACCCGTTTTAAACTTTTAATAACATTGTATATATAATGTAATATACAAAAAAATTAAAAACAAAGCACCTCAATTTGTTCCAGCTGCTGTGCGTGAACAATGCGCAGACGCACAACGTCACGCTTATACTGCTCCGGGCTGTAGCTACCCACTGTCTTCGTCGGGTCCTTTGAAGGCTGAAACAGAAGACGGGTAGTTCCAATAACATCATCCTTATTTACTTACTTTATATACTATGACTGATGCTGGTTAGCAATAATTATCAATCAAGTATTAGCATTTCCTAATAATTCTTCATTTGCCTCCTGGGAATGGATACCTAAACAATTCATTGTAACCGACGTTTTTGTTCTGAGGATTCTTTGATCTTCTAACCGCCTATGTCTTACACATCAGATACGACGGGCCATTTCAATGGATTCAGATTTTGAAGTTTGTACTCGTAGTATTCGGAGAGAATTCAATTTTCAAAACCAGGAAAATAAAATTTACCCCTATAAGATAGTATCTATTCACTTTGTATGGTATTAACAAAAAAAAAAAAAAAA
>SJJU01014610.1:0-11500 GCA_012932125.1 Conopomorpha cramerella
TATTTTGGCTACCCGACCTAATAATAGAGTTATTGCTAGATCCTTTTTTGTTGTACTCACGACACAGGCTGACGAAGGTCCTGTGGTTTGTGGGTGAGTAGATATGTAGATACCTGTGTTTCGTAAAGACAAGTTACCTATACATAGGTGGCAATCCTTGGGGATTACTGCCTACCTTGTCGTAAAAGCCAGTGCAGGCCACTGTTAGTTACCTAATAAGCAAATGTGTTCCATCGTAGACCACAGCGCTGCTTAACATCAGTGGTCGAACGCTTGTTAATTGAATTAAAACAAAAAAACAAAACTGGCGTATACAGATAGCTATCTATATCTGTAAGAAGGTGCAAGTTTTTGCAAAACACTGATCTATTTTTTTGCGATTTAAAAGCAAGTAAAAAAATAGAAGGAGCTCTGTGTTCGTTTCCCAGATCTGACAGGTTGATTGTCACTCCAGGTGTTTGAACTTTTCGCTTAAGATCACGACGTTATCTGTCAGCCAATGGCAGAGGAGGTCGACGTGCCGGATTAAATTGGAACCGCATTACAGTTACCAACGGAGCCAATCGATTTTCAGACGAAAAACGATTTGGACGTATCGAGAGGTGAACAAAAAAAAAATGCGCGATCCGGTTCACGCGGTTGGTCTAGCATGAGTTGGGAAATGTTTTGAAGTGCCTAACTACTGGTGATAGAACTGAATCTGCGCTTTTCACTTATTAATATATTATTAAATAGTGAACAAGCGTTTGACCACCATCCTGTCTGATGTTAAGCAGCGATGTGGTCTACGACGGAGCACACGGTGTTACCCAGGTAATTAATATCAGGGAAAGTCCTACCACCACCCAAGTCCTGCCTGCCTGCCTCTTGGCGTACGAACCATTCTCTGGAGACGTGCGCGTCTGCTGCTTGCTTTTGCCTCTTTTCAACGCATACGTTTTCTTGACTCCATACAAATTATCTTTACACATCTCTGTTGTGGTGGCAACTCTCCCCCTTCTTGGATTTGCTAATTATTTACCTTCCTCAAGAATCACTCTATCCACTAAAGAAAACCGCATCAAATCATCAGCATTAAATTCGTCCAATGCTGGAAATGAGCCTCTCCAATGCAGAATTTTCAGGGTCCTTGTTTCTCTTAGATATGGCAGATGGCGCTAGTTGTATTAGGGGAACAAATGTCAACGAAATTACTAACTTCAAGCAGTCCGTATTGACGGCGACAGTAATTTTGTTCATTGTTTGTCTACATGTTACAAAAGTGTCTGAAGTATGACGTATCCGTGTGGTGACGGCGAATAGAATACATGTGTGACCACCCCAGCCCAACTTTTCCCGTCATGGGGGTCGTAAGAGGCGACCGAGGGAGCTCTCCAGAGGGCGGGCAGCAGCGCTCTCTGTGAGTTAAACCACAACACCACTGCGATCGCAAACGCGCCTGCCAAGCGTGGCGATTACTGGCATTTCACCCCAAATCTCATTGAGGGAGGCCCTCGTCCAGCAGTGGACGTTATGTGGCTGATGATTATGATGAATAATTCAACCAAATAATAAAAAACGCACTAAAATATAACTGACAGAAGTCCCCCTGGATATCTACTAGCGAAATCTAGATAAGAAACTTTTGGATTTTGAAAATTCCTCATTGCATGCAACTGTGATTTAGTTTTCGGCTTCTCGCATCCAGCCTCTATTAAATAAGGTTAATAGCAAAGCCTAAATTGTCAATGTCACGGTCTTCGAGTGTCTTTTTACGTAAAAATGTTTGTATTGAAGTCTCAACAGACAGTTAGGATTGAATGGGTGACTTCGTGAGATTGATGGAATAGTTTTCTATGGGTGCTATTTTTTTTTTCGTTCAATTTACTTAGTTGTTTACAATTTTTACTGAATCACGACTTGTTTTTGTATTGTTCGAGGTGAACCTGAATCCCTCCTCTTTTTTATATTATAGAATTTTTTTGGTCATCTCGTGACCACGACACATGCAACTGTGTCGAAAATTGGAGTAAAACAAAACTCACTTTGAGCTTTTTTTTAACCCTTAATACAACAAAGGGAAATATATTCCCACTTAGTCTAAACTTACTTTGAACCTTAAGGAATACCTTCACTGCAGGGAGGGGGATTATACCAATTTTCTACAAAAATATACAACAGCGAATGCTATGTAGTGTTATTGTCATCTATGCGGAACGGGACAATGACGTCATCTTTTCAAAACCAGAAGCCCAAAAATGTACAAAAGACAGAAACACTATGCTCTTTATTCTACAAAGTTATCAATGTACTCTCGCAATTTTCCCCATTTCCAAAAGCCATAATGAGACCCCCGCCCCCTCGTACCAAGTGTGCATTGAATGCTAAGCTATATCGATTGAACATTTGCCCCACATCTTGCGATAGTGCGATGACCCGCTCCGCTGTAGTGCAGGATTAGGGCGCGCGGGATGAAGGTCGCTCGGATTAGGGATTGTTATGAATCTTTATTAGTACTAAATGTCCCTTGCAAATATTTCATTTGACATAGTCGTCTTTGTACATCGTGTATGGGAAGAAATAGGCTGGTAGGTGTATGAAAAATATGTAGATAGTAGCCGAGCTACTTATAGATACTCAGAGTTCAGACTACTATACAAATATATACTCAGAGCGGCCTTAACTCGGAGCATGGTGGTACCGCAAGTGTGTAACTATTATTATGGCGAACGTACACTCGCCTATCTCACGCTGAAACTGTATAACGAATTTTCGGGGATCATTCATAATGCTGTTTCCAAACAAAATCTAAAATGTTTACTTAAAAAGCATTTTCTGGAATTATGTCCGTAAGATCCTATCTATCGTAAAACAAAACCAACTTTGTAATTATTGTTATACCTAACTTCGTAATTACTAACCCGCAATTGGTTGTTTGTTTAAATACTGATGCGTGCGGCTGAACAGTGAGTTACATATTGTGTTAACTTTAAACTAGCCTTTTATCTGCCAACAAATTGTTCTGCAGTTTGGCGGAATTTTATTTTATGTAATACCTAATGTGTAATTTAGTGAATAAATAAAAAAATGTAAGGTGGAGAGCCAACAGGGGCAGAGACATCTATCCTTAAAAAATCTGTGTATACCACAAATTATAAATGAGGTATTTTCTTATCTCTTGTTGCTAACTTATAGGCATTAACAGAGTGCCCGGTATGCAAGGTGGAGAGGAGAGCCAAGAGGGGTAGATGGATCTTTAAAAAAATCAGTATATTCATACACATTAGATTATTACAGTACCCTTCGAAAAATATTAATTGCCGCGGGCTCTCTGTTCAATTGTTTTCCTAAAGCAATAAGCTAGCTTATCTTTAGCTAGGACCACAAATGTTTATTTAATAGTTTTGATAATTGAAATAAATGTAGACAGGTTACCGTTAACCGATAGACAATATTATGCCGGAACATTTTCAAACACGGTCCGTAACTAGGATGTTCTATACTCGGTATCATATTGAGACACTTACATAAATACTTTTCAATACAAATACAAAGGAAACAAACACATAATGGGTGTGTGTTTCGATGGTGAGAATGAAACCAATTATAAATATCTGTTTTTCTCTAAAATCTAGCACCTATTTTCATACTTTGTACTCACTTTCGATGCAATTGTTGTTTTTTCTTTTTTTTTTTTCAAAAAGCAACACGTACCTGGAACAAAATAAGAGGCGTTCGTTAGTTAAACATCGAAAGTACATGTATCTATATATTATAAGAAAATCGTATTAGTTACACTATTTACAGCTCAAGAACGGCAGATCCGATATGGTTGAAAATTGGCGGAGAGGCAGCTTGGAACCAAAAGACGGTCATAGCATACTTTTTATCCCGATCCTGTTGGGCATGGCGATGTATAGATGGTGTTATAGTTTGTAAGACATACTGAAACTATGCGAATGAAATCGCAGGACGTCCACTACTTATACATACTGCGTGTAAAAGGACCCCGAGCAATGGTCTTGGAAACGTGTTGGGCTCGTCAACAATTTTTTATATGGCGACAATGTGGGGAAATAAAAAAAAATGTTTAATCTTCTACAAAATATCAGCCCAAATGTTCTATTTTGCATGGAATATTTTTTTTTCATTTCCCCGCATTGTCGCCATAGTAAAAGTTATTCATATTGACGAGTCCAAACAACGTTTCCAACACCATTGCTCGGTGTCCTTTTACACTCTGTATACGTATAGATAAATAGGTACAGAGAAGGCTAACGAAGGTCCTGTGTTTTGTGGGTGAGTAGATTGGTAGGTACCTGTATTTCGAAAAGACATGTTACCTATACATAGGTGTCAATCCTTGGGGATTACTGCCTACCTTGTCGTAAAAGCTAGTGCACGCCACTGCTAACAAACAATACCTTTGAATAAAAGTATATTATTCTAATTGACTACTCGCACCGTGTGAATCCGGGTCACTTCCCTAGTATGACATAAACATACAACACTGACGAAAAACAGCCATCTAACCCAATTACCCTACGCCCTAATGCGTTGAATGTAACCAGTTTCCATGGCAATTAAAGTAAAAAAAATCATCACTGGTCCACTTTTTGAACTAATACGGTTCAAATTCCCTCCAACAGAAACATAATTCCGCCAACACGGTAAACACTAGACTTCACAGTTACTCCTTTAGTCATGGGCTCGAATAAGGCATAGGACTTTAGTACACTGAGTCCAGCATATAATGATGAACAGTGGTTGGTGTGAACTGCGATTAAACAGCGCTCGGCCACTGTCAGCGAAAGCAGCTTTCATAATTTTAGTCAATTTATGGGCATTGTTTTCTCGCGAGTAAAAACATACAATGCAATGTTTCAACTGGGACGGTGTACAGACTAAGCTAATATAAAACAGAGTCAACTGTTACGGAAATATATTTAGAAAGCGAACTTTGACTTTGTTGGAAATAAAATCATACCCAGAGGTTTTTTTTTAATGAAACGCGCGCAAACTTTATAACTCAATATTGTTCACCGGGTATATGTATAGGCGCGAATATAATCAAAGACAAGCTCGAGCTATCCATCGTTATTTTACTCGACGTTTCGACGCAGTTGCATGCGTCGTGGCAGTTGTAGCAGTCCAGTGAACAATAACCGTGAACAGTACCCGGTGAACAATATTGAGTTAGGTAGACATTAGACGCTCATGCAAGCGTCATTCAATTCCATCAGTCATGATTTATGGAATGACTACTAATACTAATTAAAACATCATTCACTATATTAGACGATAGGAAATCCGTCAATCACAATCATGACTGTGGTAAAACTGAGATCAAAACGTATCGTCTAATGTCTGCCTTATATATAATACCCAGAACTGTCACCTATGTATGCATGTGTGTGTGTGTGTATTACATGGATTCAGGCACATGCGGAAAATGCAATGTAAGTTTCACGATACAGGCATAGCCTAATGTGAACCCATCGCAAACCCGAAACTAAGCGTAACTCACATTTGCTCCAAACCTAAATAATGTATAAATTTCAATTGTAAGAAACTAGTGGACTAGACAGACGTTGTCCAACTATTAATATGAATATAAAATAAAGTATTTAGTCCATGGTGGGCTGTGCCCAGCAGTGGACGTCACGAAATATAAACTATCCTAAGTCTTAAATTGGACGAAATTACATATAAATGCCAACTTTGGAAATATTGGAATTACGAATTGGATCCGTGTTTTCGGGTACATATTGCCGATTTCAAATCTTTCTTTTATTATGTTTTATTATATAGATAAAGTTACCCTTGACAAAATGATTAATTTAGATGGTAAAACATTTTGTTGAGTGACCCAATCACATCTTGTCCAACAGCACGCCTTAATCCCCTAAATACCTTTATTATTATTCCACGTCAGAATTACTTTTCGTTTATTTTGACAGTTTGATCAGATGCACGCATCCGCTTCCAAGTTTAAACACGCCCTAATTCGTGATGTATTGGGAAACGAGTTGATTTGGAAAAACAGATCGATGGCGCAGGAGCGGCAGGTCTCGCGCTATTTCTGTCTATTTGTGCTTTATATCAGGAAGCGTGGTTTTTACGTGGACAAACTGTTTTAATAACGTCAGCCGACTGGTAAAGCTTTGAAGTCGTCACTTCTGTTGATAGGTCAATCTGTCGGGAGATAAAATCATAGAGGAGTTAAAATCTCTTCAAGATATTTCAGACAGTTTTTAATTTTTTTTAACACAATGAACAAATGTTTGACCACTATCCTGTCTGGTGTTAAGCAGCGATGTGGTCTGCGATGGAGCACACTTGTTCATTCGGTACCTATTTACCCGTGACTTGAAAAACTCCAGACTATACTGCGCAGAAAACACTCAATGACGACTGGGCTAGATCCCGGGCGGATGTCTTGGATCCCACAATCATAATTAAATAGTAAAATATTGTATAGAAATAAGAGGAAACTTGTACTATTATTATTAACTAATACTAGGTATGTAAATAGTACTAGGTAAGATCGCCTTATTGCAATCCTACCTTTCTCAATTTTATATTTATAATACATGCAGTGTGTAATAAAGTCCTTGCATTACTGTGGACAGTTTTTTCACAGTACGAAGGAATAAATAAAGAAGTAGGTAACCAACCCTCCCACGATCTAGACTATTTCCCCTCGAGATGTAGTGAGATTAACGTCACCGGAGGTAAGCGCCTCCTAAATTGCTACGTAAGTAGACCTTAAGGTCCCTGAGCGTGTAACAGGATTTCCACCACAATCCTATCCACTTGAAACTAATGTTCTACGATAGGGTGACAATGATGTCTGAAACAGTTGTAGACTTTTCTCGGAACGTTTTTTCGACTTCAGAATTAATTAATTTATAACTCTGTATATAAAATTCAATGGGGTAGCTACTTTTAACGTATAGTAGATGCACTTTTCATTAAATTTACTAAAAAAACATCAAATTATACTTGTTACAGTTCAATAGCACCACGCATTTCAAAACCATTCATTACCCGACTAACCCAAAACGCCCATGAAACGCTTGACGGCACACGCACGCGGAGGCACGACAAAATTCAACGGCATTACAATTCTAACCGGGTGGCCACCCTATAGGGTGCTTCTGGCGAGACTAATGCAATAATAAAGCAATCCCGAGCGCCGTGGAACTAACCACCGAGTGGCGACATCGCCCGTAATTTGATGTTATACTGCGTGACTCCATTTTTGAACTTGGAATCCTGGTCTAGATATATCTTGCACTAT
The DNA here is from genome assembly GCA_012932125.1 of Conopomorpha cramerella. Lineage (NCBI taxonomy): Eukaryota > Metazoa > Arthropoda > Insecta > Lepidoptera > Gracillariidae > Conopomorpha > Conopomorpha cramerella. The sequence continues at coordinate 7,283 of SJJU01014610.1, forward strand.
ATACGTGATGTATGTATTTTTACTAGCGTACAGGGATATTTTGTTTTGTCATGGGATATTTTGTTTGTAATCACCTTAAAAAGTTTAGTAGGTAGTTACAAATATTCTAGCATTGAACAATTATGAACAGCTGAAGTTTTTAGTCGTATTATTGATACAGACGAACATGGATTCATGATTGGCACAGATTCTAATTACACATTTGGTTTAGGTGGATCTAAGCTAAAATTGACAAGTATCTTATACTTATCTTTAGTATTAGTACTTTAATAATGAAAAATTGATCCATGTTATTGAATAAATGAATTGAATGTTACACGACAAGACCGCATTGAATTCAGAAAAAAAAGTCTCATGTTCTAGAACTATGAGATTACAATCCTAATAGAGATATCGCCAACGTCGTAGTCAGTTGACACTCTGACATAGAATACACTTTTCGGTATCAAATTAGCCAAACCACAAATGAGGCAAAACCGCTATGTGCCAACTGCAGGTTGTAGTGACAAATTATAACATACCTTTGCACTGTTTTGTACAATAATACACACATCAAAAGTGTCTTAGGTATCAAGAACATTTTTAGCTCTAAAAAAAATCTAATTTATTTAAATAAAATCTAATCTTCTGCATTGGTCTCCTACCTAATTCCCCAGGCCTGTATCAATGACTTATCACCACATTTTGAATGAATTATGAACGAATTCAGTTTTTGTAAAATATATTCTTGATTGCAATCTTCTAAAATGTACTTTATCACTAGACACTTTTGATGTGTGTATAATCATCCATCAGCCACATAACGTCCACTGCTGGCGAGGGCCTCCCCCAATGATTTCCGTCCTTTAGGACGAAATGCCAATAATCCTCAAGCTTGGCAGGCAGGTTGGCGATCGCAGTGGTGTTGTGGTTTAATTCACAGAGAGCGCTGCTGTACGTTCTCTGTAGAGATCCCTCGGTCGCCTTATACGAACCCCATGACAGGAAAAATTGGACCGGAATGGTGACAGATGAATTCTATTTGCCGTCACCACACAGCGTACAACATTCAACAATATAATGTTAAAATCCCTTTGCCTGAAGGAAAACAATATTATATTTTATTGCTCTAAGCAATAAGGTCGAATTTTATACCATTTCCATTGTCCGTTTTACATGGTAATGTAAAAAATAAATAAAATAAATAAATACACTTCACGCCTTTAATCCCAAAGAGGGGTAGGCAGAGGCACTTGCTAAAGCAAATACCCACGGTTCACCAAGCGGTTCATGGTAATGTAGTGTGGATTAAATGTAATTACTATTGAAGGTTGGACTTCTGGCTAGTTTCAATAACTTACCTTACTGATAAGGAGTCGTTACTTTCATCAACAGTGACGCTGTTGGTTATGTTTATGCAACTTATTTCCCGTCACTCGTAACATAATAATATGATATAGGAACCAGGAGATAATATTTTAAGAGGAGATTGGTTCTAGTTCTCAATTCTACATGGAAGTGATGGCTAGGTAGACATCATTTTAAGGACAAATAAACCGACTTCAACTTACAACAGTCGCCCAAACATACGATTTTTTAAATTTCCCCTCAATTTATCGGGTCTGCCATCATCACACGCAGGCTTCCTTATCATAGGACAACTTATGAAATATCATCTTTCCAACAAAAAAAAACATAAAAATCGATTCATAAACGACGAACTTAACGGCGAACAAACATAAGTTTTAAAATGACCATACTTACGGTCGAATTGAGAAAGACTCCTTTTTTGAGTCACTTAAAAATGAAAGGATAGTATGATAAGTAATCAACAAAACTATATGAGTTTACATTCGAGATTTAATATGCTTTGAGATGATGAAGACGAGATGAAACATACAGTAACTATACAGTTTAACGAACCAATGCATATTTGGCAAAGAAAACTAGCAACTTTCAGCTTTAATCCAGAATAGGTAATGAGGCGAGCACGAGAGGAGAACAAATTCCGACCTACTTTATTACGTTGTTCAACTGGACATGGTCATGGAGATTCAAGTTTAATAACAAAAAAGCGGAAAATCTTAATGCGGTTAATAGAGTACATCTTCAGCTTCTAAAAAAACGAAGTTGTGAAATAGGGATTACAGACAAACAGACAAAAAAATTATGAATCCATATTATAAGGGTTCGAGTACAGTAATAGTTTCGCAAAAAAGTGGCTGTCACATTCGGACGGATAGACAGATAACAGACAGGACGGGAGAAAGGGTTCGGCTACGGGAAATCTACATTGATTCACGAATATCATAGAGATTATTCAACTTAACATGATAGATAGGTGGTGAGTCCAACGTCTCTTAATCTAAAGTACCTGGAGGATTTATCAGTTACTTAACTCAGGTACCGTAAGGGTGCACTAAAAAAGAAATTCGCGAATTTCACACGGAACACCGACCAACCGAAGAAGTTATAGTCTTGAAATTCGGCATGTAAGAACAAAACAACGTGTCGGCGGGTCAGCTAGTGAACACAACTACAGGGTTTGCCAAGGATGTTTGACATTTTGAGTTCAATGTCATATAATACCCATTCAGTAATTCCCAGTGACGTCAGTTCAACCGAGGCCTTCCTCGTGTCACGTTCTTGGCATACCCTTTCAGTTCACTTGGGGGTAGTAGTCCAATCCCATCACATTTATACCAACATCTATATTCGTAATCTGTTCAGTTTTGAGTAATCATACCGCAACCTTATTTATCAGTGTTTGATTAGATGTGTACACCTCTAGCATTGAAGTGCTCCACTAGGATGGAATCCAACGTCATGTCAGTGATTTTTTTCCGATTCAAAAAGCAATTAACACTCGTGCACCCTCAAAGCGATGACCAAAATCCACTATCGAGGGTGTATTTTGGGGTGGACGAACCGTATGTAGGTCGACGGCGTTCGTGCCAGCAGCGCGGGGTACCAACTCATCCAATATCACCACCAACCTATTTCGACTGACCCGTGGAGCTTAGAAAAATGATTGCTTCATCAGCTCAAATTATTTTGGAGATACTTGGTCGAATCAACTGATACGTTCGTTGCCTAAGAGGTCCTGAGCTACTATAGCTTAAGAGTTTCAAGAGTCTTAAGATTAACAAAAATCAGGGGCCTACGTCAAGTGTCCCACATTTCGTGGTGACATACGGAAATAATTACCGATTTGGTGACCGCGGCCCTCTGGGCCTCTGGTCCTATTTAAAACGGAGTAGAGAAATATCGTAAATTGTAGAATTAGGATGTTAAGGTAATGTTTTGGAAGCAATTAAACGCTAGGCCCGGAGGGAATCAGGGTTTGTCTTCCTAAACTTTGATCTTTCCTGCCAGATCTTGTGCATTTTCTTGTAAGAAGTCAATGCACAGTTCAGCTCTCGGTGTCTGTCCCATGCTTAAATATTTAAAACTACACAATAGATTTTGATGCTGTTTATTTAATAGATAGTGATTCTTGAGCAAGTTTTATATTTATAATACACGCATATACCTAATAGCAGAGAAAAACTTGTTAATAATGTAGGTATATTGGACAAAACATTTTTTAATAGATAGCTTGACTTTTTTTTTATATTACCATTTCACACACTGATGTTAGGTGGTAGATGAGAGAGTGTATACGTTTTTGTGTCCGCGCAGCAGTACAGTTAGCTCTGCGTAGCGGTAATTAGAAACGGCTGTATGACCACAGGTTGAAACAACTGCATAATATTATAAGTACAGTCGGCAACACAATAGTCACAGAATGCGGGTCAAATAAAGACGAAATTCGTCGGAAAAAGAAGATTTATTGCTATTGCGAGAACATCAGGCGTTCGATAAACTAAATCAATGTAATAAGACATTGAGTCGATTTTTCAAAACGGCTTTCGGCTAAGATTGGAAACAATTTAACTAGGACTTCTAGGCAGTCCAAAAATACAAGAAACATTATGGACTTGCACGAAAACTGTATAGTGTGTAATTTGGTCGATAGGTTTTTATTTTCCAAACAAATACCTAGTCTTTATTGTATCATACGTCTAGATGTTTTTTCCAATTAAGTGTCTAATAAAAAATGTTTTATTATTTCAATAGATTTATTTGCATTCTACAATGGTTGGCAACAGTGTTTGGTAATGCTGACGAGTTGGCACATCGTCGTTGTAGTTCTCCATAAATAATTATTGGTAATAATTAGTAACTAATATTAAAATA
>SJJU01014611.1:0-11241 GCA_012932125.1 Conopomorpha cramerella
TCTTGAATTATTCGCGGAAGTCCAGGGAAGGTTTAAAAGGTGTATTTCATCCAATACACGGGGTACAAACGCGACTTACTATGGCAAAACAAATGTTTGCTGGGACAATTAGTATAGTATAAAATAAAGTCGCCTCTCGCTGTCTGTACCCATGTATGCTTAGATCCTTAAAACTACGCAGCGGTTCATGCGCTTTTCTTTTATAGGTAGAGTAATTTCAGAAGAAGTTTCATACACATAAAACATGCATAGAATGCAGAGAAACACAGTTAATCATGTATATTGACAAAATAACGTTTTCTGGTCAGCTAGTCTCTAATTATGAAGCAAAGTTAATTTTAATTCAAATTGACAACATTTCATTTTTCATAAGTAAGGAAGAAACCGTATCGGTATTTCTCTTTCAGGATAGGTACTATACAATAAAAAATCGGACCTTTCCCATGCGTGAATTAGGAGAAATTGAGAAAATATGTAATAAGCGTGATGACGTCATTGGTACGTCTAATTTGGGGTTTATTAAAAAAAAACAATGTATTCATTCAAATGGGTTGGCATTATATGCTGTAATAGCAGCATAACAGCACACGAGTAAAAGTTTTTATCATTGTATTAAGGAATTAATGTAATTACACAATTTTGCACAATTCCCTTACACAAGCCGTTTATCAAAGTAAAAATTATGAATGAAAACTACTACATAAATATTCCGCAAAATCAAAAAATATACAAAATAAATATGAATTGTTGTGAATTCACTATAAATAGGTAGGCGTTTTAGAATTGAAATTTTACCAATACAATAGATAGTGCCTACATACAAATAACCGTAATACTAAACAAACAAACAAAATACAAATACACCACAAAGAAAACCTCCAAAAGACTGATCAGCGATCTTTCAGCCCGAGCCAATTGAATTTCATAACCGGCATCCACCACGAAATATATTCAAAGAATAAATCTCAAAATTTGTAGATCTGAAGGCGTGGAAGGGGGTTCCTATACAAAGGGATTTCTAAATTTCACAACTTCCGATTCCAAGTGTTTGTTGTGAAAAGGGTGCTGCTTGGAAAATGACAAACGGCAAGGAGGGAACCAGGGAACCGGGGGTGCTTAGAGTAGTGTAGCTCGTACACTGTTTGGCGGAAAAGGCGCCAAGAAATATTTGCTAGTTTTACATTTCTAGGCACTTTGTACTAACCACCTAGTTAAAGTGAATAGTGGAGTCTTGCCAAAAGGAGATTGATCTATTGCTTTAGTAATTTTTAAGGCGTCGTCGTTTTGGGAGCTTTGGCATAGCGGAAAGTTTTGTTCCCAAAGTGTCAATGAAACACTTTGTTTGCTACCTGATACTCTCTTTTAGTGTGGCCTAGGTCCTTCGTGATGATTGCGTGACTTGTATTTTAATTTTATTTACCTCTTACCTCTTATCTATACTAATAAGATAAAGTTGTATTTTTGTATTGATGTTTGTAACGAATAAACTCAAAATCTACTGGACGAATCTCGATAATTCTTTAACCATTAGAATGCCACATTATCCCCGAGTAACATAAGCTATATTTTATCCAATTCCCACGGGATCGAAAAAAAATACGTGATTAACAACACCACGCTGTACAGCTAGTTATAATAATATTATATTACAATAGGACAACCAGGAAGACGGCAAAACGTCGTCCATACCAGGTGGATTTAGGTACCATTTAAGCGAACCAAACGGTTTGCATCCACTTTCATAGTTCGAACCGCCAGAATGTGGAATTACTTGTCCGAGTCTGTCGCGGGTGAATAGGTACCTTATGTACAAGTGTGCTCCATCCGTAATCGTAAACCACATTGCTGCTTAACATCAGACAGGATGGTGGAAAAACGCTTGTTCATTGTGACGAAAAATGTATATTAACCCTTAATCAAACAAAGGGATATTCCCACTTGACCAACACATAATTTGAACCTTATTGAATATATTCACTGGAATTATCTACAGATTCAGCGAAGTTATCATAGAATAATCACATAAGGCATGTAACACTACAGGACACATACCTATTTAAAAAATAGACAATAATTTCACATTGTACTTAAAAGCTAGATTTTATGATAATCATCACCCGGGTTTATGTAATTTGAATAACAAACGTCAATAGAGTCCAAAATCCATCAGAAAAACACCTAAACTAGTCTGATTAAGGGTTAATGATTACTGAAACTATTTATTCTAGTAGCGGATTTACGTTGTGGCTCTAAGCAGATCATATTCTTTAATAGTTACCCCTTCCTTCCTAACTCTATTAACAATCACAATTTAAAAAATATACACGTAAAAACACTTCAGGTCTTTTAGTTCCAAAGCTAGATAGACACTTGCTGAGAAAACGCCCACGGTTCACATTTAAAAAAGATATTTCAGATGTCTGGCCGAAGGTGGCGTGAAAAGTACTCGAAACCGGAGGTCATGTATGAAAAGATGTATGAATGTAGATGAAGCGAAAGGGGTATGTCAGGATCGTGACAAATGGAGATCTGTAGTCTCTGTCTACCCCTCTGGGAGACAGGCGTGAAGTGTATGTATGTATTTCATTTAAAACAATTCTAACCAATAAAGATCACGTGCTTCCTGAGCGATGCCCGCAATTCCTAATTCAACTTAAAACTTTACAAAAAACTCTGCAACATTTTCTAATCTCCTCTAGCAACATACTACCACAATGCAAGGGGTTAAAACATGGAAAGCTTTCAGCTCGGCTCGGCTTATTCTCTAGCAAAGTAGAGGGTTAAAAACGGCCAGTAAATGGGAATGGCAGGCGCTTTAAACGCCTGGCTGCGGTAGGGTTAAAGTGGTCATACACGGTAATGGCCAAAGAATGACCGGTAAAGTTTACGGTTTTAGTGAAATATTGCGGAATATCCTCAATGTAACGTTGGGTAATTGTTGGTTTTTACTTTTTAGCATAAATATGCAGTAAAATTTACGTACGCTAGTACCTGTATTTGAATTTATGATATGGCAAAACATATAATTATACTACCCACTATAGAAAGTAGAATAAATTAAATCATTTAAATTTGAATAATAAATTTAAAAAAATACACTTCACGCCTCATAATCCCAGGCCCAAGCGGGGCAGGCAAAGGCACTTGCTAAGCAAATGCCCACGGTTCATCAAGCGCCGTTATAAGGTTCACAAACCTTGTGATGTGCAAGTTTCATCACGATGTTTTCCTTCACCGTACGAGCGTTGCGTTACGTACATTGGCTCTGAAAAAGAGCCCCATTAGTGGGCGTCCAGTAGCCGAACTCGAACCCGCGATCTCCCGATTGCAAGTCAAGTATCCGACCAACTTGACAGGCGCTCTTTAGGATATTACAGAAAAACAAAATAAAAGCAGTTAATTTGGCAACTGCTTCATCGTACTTGTCTATAATGATTGGTATTTTTTTTTTAAATTTAATTATAAATTATATTTTATGTAGTTACCTTCCACTTGGAGGTTTTTACTAATGGAGCACCGGCTATAGTATCTAGTAAAAACCTCCAGCTTTTTTTCTATTTATAGATAAAGCATGTCCACAGTGTCTGGATATCCTGTAGATATATTTTTCTCATGTACACCTACATTTTAATCTTATTTGCTTCGCATGGGAAATTGTAGCCGATTACTGCACAATAATTGTAATAACAAATAAATGTACTACAGTGCAGGGAAACTGGGCCTTCAAGGTACCAATTCCCCGGAATAAATCAGACAGTAATTATCATCGTTGTTTATTCAATGCGAGTCGACCTATTGCATAGTGAAACACCAAATACGATTTTGTATTTTTATATTTATTTGCTATTTCTTCAATTCTGTCAATAACGTACGAGGAATAAAATTGTTGTAAATCGTGCTAAAGAGTTTTTATTTTTACACTGGTGTAAATTCACAAACAGTATTTCTTATTATTTCAAAAATATTTTTATTATTCCCTCATTAAACGTTACAGTACACAGACAATCGAATAAGTAAGATGCGTGTAAATTCTGTGTAGGTTGTGACGAGAAAATTAAGTTAATATTTAAACACTGGGACTGTCCGATGCCTACCACAGTGAGTTTTCTTTCTAACTAACTTTCTCTTTCTACATTCATTTTCTTGATTTATTTATTTATTTATAAGTTAAGAACAGCTAACACGGCAAAAGGCACACCCGTATACTTACATAATAAAATGATAATTTTAATTATACAATGTAACATGTTGCCCTACTTATAGGCTACCACTAATATTTTAACAGTAAGTAGGTGCCTAGTAAAACAAAAGAAAAGAAAATTAGCCAACAAAATCAATACATAGATTCACTAGTGTAACAATGGTTCACATGAATTAAATACAGCACACAACAACAAAAAAACAACACACAACACTATAAATCAAAGGGAAAATAATAAAGTGTACATCAAAATTACTAACTTGCACACCTAAAAAGCCAAAGTTATCATCAGAATGGCAATTAGAAGAGCAAATCAGTAATTTTGTGGCTAAGTCAGTATTTTAGTTAGGTTAGGTTAGACTTTTTTGATGCACATTTAAATACTATCCTAAATCAAATTAAAAAAAAACAAGAATCTAAAATTACATACCTCCTATGTCGCATGTGCACCGCATTTCAATTTAATTAATGTAAAAGGGAACCAATTATAAGGCATGCACAACTCCTATAATCTTAACCACTACATATCCCACGGCATCCAACCTGTCAAAACTGCGACTATATGTATGTTAATTGGAGGTAGGCATGATGTATTTTGCGCTCACTGACATATTTACACACCTCAACCTTGACAGGCGGCGGCGCGTCCCCTTGAACATAAATATGAAAAAGCCCACATTTTCATGTCACGCAGTGCACAGTTGCGGCCCAGTTAATGTTATACACTACTGCGCTGTCTGTTGAACTGCAATTACCTCTGTCATGTATGAAACGCAAGGTCAGGATCATGTTTGTAGGGTATAAGTCGACTTGTGTTGCAGCCATGAGTTGGGTTTTCAATAAATCAGTTACGATGACGCTCGCACGCGTTTGAACAGTCATCAAGTCGCGATGGGTGGTCGAGACGCCTTCACGCTCATTTCCCACCGGTCGGCACAGTGGCGTATGAATATCTACTGCCAAATATTGAGCTTTCACCATTAAGTACGAAAGTACATTCACAGCTCAGATTATAGCCGAAAATTTGGAGTATGAGTATGTCCACGACGTTAGTACCAACACAAATAAAATCAAGCGAAATAACATTCGAAAGGATCCGACTCGGTGGCGCGACCAGCGCGAAATGTTGGCTAAAGATAGACGGAGTATTTGTCTTTTTTTTTAAGTATCTTGGACGATATACGATCGTTTCCTTATTGATGTTTAAAATAAATCGTTGTAAGCAAGACGAACGTATTGGAACATTAAGACAGCAAAATTGGATGGACTCGTGGTTAGGGCATCTGCCTTTCGGACTATGGTCGCGGGTTCTATTCCCGCCGCCGGCGACACAATGTCAGGAGTTGAGGCATTTGTTATGTGAATCTGGGTGTTTTATTAATATATTTATAAGTATTTACTAGCTGTCCCGGCAAACATTTGTTTTGCCATAATAAGTTGCCTTTGAATCCCGTGTATTGGGAGAAATAAAACTAGTAGATGAAAAAATACATAGTAGTAGCCGATTCTGACTCTCAAACTGCTTATAAAATTTGGTGAAAATCGGTAAAGCCGTTTCGGAGGAGTACTAAAAACATTATAACATGGAAAACAACTAACATTGTGACATGGAAATTTTACATATTAGATGTAAATATATCAGTCTCTGCCTCCCATAGTACATGGACCACAAACTAGGACATACTTTGGGATCAGGCAACCGTGAGTAAAAACTATAATAGGATATTTAAAAAAACTAAAATGAAGACGACTGATAACAATAGCAATACAAAGAGCGTATAACTTCTTCTTCACAGAGAATTACCAACTAAAAATAAATTAAAATCTTCCCTCGCTGCCGACGTTAGGGACGGAGAACCGTTTGTAACTATTACAATTTAAAATCCTGTTAACAATTTCTCAAATCACGCTTCGAAACTTCCGTACTCCGCCATCCCGTTCAATGCGCGGCTGAAATTTAAATTTCAAAAGAGGATAAAGAAAGAAATTAAAACTAGTATCTACTGAGAATATCATTTACAGCGCAGTCCTTTGGAAAAGGCTGGGGGGATATTAATTTTTCCAGCTTTCGCTGCGGAAAAATAGTGTGGTCTTCCTTTGATATTTATTAACAACTGAAACGGGCGGCGGCGCTACTTTTCACACTCACATTAAAGTCAGCGTCCATTACTAATATAAAGAAAATCTAGAATACTACTATATGAATTAACATCTCTCTACACAAAAAACACAAAAACACAACGTACCAACGTTGACGAACGTTGGTACGTTGTGAAAAACTACGTTTAGTATAATATGATTGTGATAAAAAGTGAACAGACAATAAATGGGTACTTATAGTAAGAGGCTAAAAAACAATGTTTACCTGAAACTCGAACTTTGTTCTGTCACAGTCCTACTCAAAACTGTCACTTAATGAAATTTTTACTAACCAAGATTTTGACAGGTTTCATGAATCTTGTTCTATTTTGGTTGTTCATCAGACAGGTCTGCATAACATAAACACTGTTATTCTAGTAGAAAATTATTTAAAGTTTACTGCTATTGTCATACGAGAAAATGATCATTACGCGACTTTTTTTTGTACTCGTTAAGATTTGCTATATTGTAGCTTAAATTACTACTACCATAATCAAACAAAATATGTTTCATATCGTTTGTATCCATTCGTGACACGTAAATATTTTGTGACACGTTTGTACGTAAATGTCAATATAATGAGTTTGATCTCATTACAAAAAACTTAGTATAAAATATAATAAGTATCAACCGAATTAACTGAAGTTTCACTTTACATAATAAAGAAAGCTTTATCAATTACCTATACTTGTAGAATATTTTTAAAAGCTATGAATAATGTATGAGGAAACTTCATTCATATAAATATCCCACCCTACTAATAATAGTAGCTATCATCATCATCGTCAGGCACATGACGTCCATTAACTGACCGATTTATCCCCAATGATTTTGATGATCATTTGGGGTAAATGCCAATAACCGCCACACTTGGCAGGCGAGTTGGCGATCGCAGTGGTGTTGTGGTGAGTGCGCTGCTGCTCGACCTCTGGAGAAATCCCTCGGTCGCCTCTTACGACCCTCACGCCGGGAAATGTTAAACTGGAGTGGTGACACATGCATTCTATACGCCGTCACCACACGGCCAATTACACCAACTTTAATTTGACTTCATTGGCACATGCCATTATTATTTATTAAGCAGCTTAATGTTTTACTGCGGTGGACGTCCACCTTAATAAAAAAAGACTGAAGATTTCCACAGTTCCGGTCAAACTCGGTTTAACACTTCCAACTTAAAGCAACCGTAGGAATAAGTATTAAAACTATTGCAAAAGAGTACCCAAGTCTGAGTTTTCTAGTAGACGTACAATGTAGGTTTAACTAAGTCCACTAGGAGTAATAAAGTACGTAGTATGTATCCCACGTGAAATACTATGAAAGTACACAGTCCTAGGCGACATTAAACATTATAAGTGAACAATTTAACTGAGAGCCTTTCTTCTGCGTTTTGTATACGGATATCTACAGAACCTGAACCACATCAGGCCGGATCGTGATCAAACGCTCGTTCATTGTTTTCAAATTAACTGGAAAGAAAAAAGAACCGAATTCGACCATCAAATTTTACAGATTTGTAGCTTTTCATGGAACTCCAATTGTTGGAACTGAACCAAATGTAAATGGGACACATAGAAGGCATCAGCTTTCAAATAACAAGAATAATCGACATCGGTTCGTCCAGTCAAAAGTTTTGAGGTAACTAATTAATTAACATTAAAAAATTCAGACGAATTGAGAACCTCCTCCTTTTTGAAGTCGGTTTCCAGTTTCATCCCGGAATCCCCACGGGAACGAAGTTGATTGAAAAGACGGTAATGTTTATGGAATAGTTGTCATTTTTACAGCTTAACATTTATAATTGTTTGTGTGAAATTGCGGAACGTCCTCTAAAAACATTATAATATATATATGTGCTACATAATTTTTCATCCGTAGCGCCTTGAACTAAAATGCTCAAATTGTATTAACTAACAGCGTTATAAAACAAAGTGTTAATATAATTATAACACTGTTCCAAGTTAAACTAGACAAGCGTAACAATTAAAAAGCAAAGATAGTTTGAGCCGCGCCGAGTCACGTAATTAAATTTCCCCACATTCAGGATGCAATTTCACTTCATATTTCAAAAAGTAACTCAATTACCATGAAATGAAAAACAAATGAACGAAACGCTTAAAGCTCCAGCGCCTCTGTGGGTAATAGGGAGAAGAAGTACAAAAAATATATCTTTTTCTACCAAAGTACAGTGTTTAAATTATTCAATGAAATAATACCGATTTTTTTTCTCATGTTTTATTTTTAATTTCACAAGTTGCATTTCATATTTAATGTTAATATTTTTAATTTCTTTATTTGTTGATGTTTTTATATTCTGTGTATTTTTGTATTTAACATTAAACGTTAGCCGTAGAACCGACGACCGTCGGGGCAAACGAGTTCTCGAGTGGATACCGCGTCTCAGCAAACAGAGTGTAGTACGCCCCCAGGCAAGGTGGACTGATGATATGCGCAAGATGGCTGGCAGAAGCTGGATGCGCGAAGCCGAAAACAGATTACAGTGGCGTGTAATTGGAGTGGCCTATGTCCAGCAGTGGACAAGTATGGACTGATGATGATGGTGATGAAACGTTCTGAATATTTAGTTATTTACCCATAATAGTTGTAGAACTATTTCATAGATGTACCAGGCTCAAATGTTTTTGAACTTCTGTTCAAAAAAGGCTATACTTTATTCCCAAATTCCCACGGGATCGAAAAAAAAGGTAACACCACGCGATACAGCTAATAACCCAGTAAATTATTTGTATCATCGTTATTTTTTTTTCAAATACTTTAGTCAATTTGTCGCTTATTGTTCTCTGTTTTTTTTTTATTGTCCTTTAAACCGCCGCCGGCGGCTGCGTCGGAACTTTTACCAACCACGGGCTCATAACAAGTTTACACAAAGTTGGAACTGTTTGGAGGTGAGTCAAATACAACTGCAGAACAACCTGAAAACAACAAATTGCATTTTTCCTGTTACAAAAAAAAAATAACATCGTACGTCGGTCAGAAAAACGAATGGTAATTTAAAAAAGGTAGATACGGTATTCGGTAAATGGGAAATGCCTTTACCATAATCATTAATCGACAAGGTAATCAAATACCTGAAACACGTGATGTTTCAGGTAATATTTCTGTAGACTATTTTATTTTGTGGCAAAATATTTTTAAGGACATTAAATCTCTTTTGTAGATGTTTGTTTATTGCTTAAGCCCTTTTTCGCCTGTAATCTGTACAAGAATGATTGCCTATTTCTTTTGGTCATAATGAGTGAAAGGCTGGTCTGATATCCCTGGTTCTTTTTTGTTGGGGATTATGATTGTCAGGAGAAGAAGAATGCGCAGAAAATTACATACAAATTACTAATTCGAAATCTACGTATATATTCATGGTTATATAGGACAGCTTCTGTCGGGTACGAAATAAAATGTCACAGAAAGACGCCATTTTTAAGCGACTCTAAAAAATAAGTTTTTCCCCAATTCTACCGTATTTGCTTTTTATGTTTGTTCACGGATACTTCGTCGTTTATGCACCGATTTTGACGTTTTTTTTTAGTTGGAAAGCAGCTATTTCAAAGGTGGTTATGGAACCATATGACGGCCTAAGGATTTGATCTTCAGGGTTTGATGATGGCAAATCCGATAATTCATGGGGAACTTTAAAAAAAAGTAAGGGCGGGTGAATAGGGCTAGTTGAAGTAGTTCTTTTTCGACCGACGAGGAGGAGTTACTCAAGTCGACGCCTATGCATATTTTATTTTAATTATTATATTAATAGACATACATTGACGTTCGTAATGCCTAGGAGGGTGGACGGAACATGGGGACATTGGGGATATCAGGCCATCAATTCGATTATAATTCAGCTTTTCGGTAAATTTGATACCCACGATGTCGCTGGTTCTATTCTCGTACCTTTCCATGGACGTTTTAGTATGGATTAATTTTTTTTAAACTTGCAATTAGACGGCGCATGGTAATAAGTAACAAACGAACACACCCGCTTCATGTTTACAAAGTACATTCGTATTTCTAACATTAGTAAGACTGTCAAGTACCCACCCACGATTTTCACGCGGCTCGTCAATCAAACGAAATCGGCCGTATTTTTAAGAAAACGTGTGTACCTTTACCAACACAATAATAACAACATTTCCCAGCTTTTTCACAGCTTATGTAATCTCCTGAGTGCTGTTTACCGGGGCAGGGTTCGGGGGAGAGGGTACGCTACGAAACAAATGACTGCTCGCAAAAAACAAATGAACGCTGTTTTATTTTGAAAAACATTTTTCGTAGAGGTGAGTGAGATCAGTTCATCAATGTACAACATTCACACGACCACTTCTCTACGACGGCTATCAAAGACATCTTAGGTATATTCTATAGATTACCAAATGTATGGAAAGTGGCTTAGTGATGCGAGGTACTCTCGCAATAAGGGTGCTTTTAATAAATAATGACTTTAAAGAAAAAGAACCGACTTCAACCATTAGGCCGCCCTTCATCGGCTTTGTAATATAAAAAGAATCAACGGAATTGGTTCACCCAGTCGAAAGTTTTAAGGTCACAAACAGAAAGTTACCTACGAATTGAGAACCTCCTCCTTTTTGAAGTCGGATCAAAATAGGAAAGTTTTGTATTTCTAGATGCAAGTTTGTTTGTAACCAATAAATTCAAAAACAACTAGACGGGTTTCTATAATTCTTTCCCTATTAGAATGCTACATTATCCCTGAGTAACAGAGGTTATATTTTATCCCGAATTTCTCACATGAACGGAATACTACGTTATAGATGATTATCATTACATCTTCCGTCCAATCGGTAATCGAGCAGACATTTTCCATGATCGCAGTAAAGTTTCAATGTTCATAGAGTTGCAATGGTGAATTTTCTTTGACGTTTTTCTGACGG
>SJJU01014618.1:0-13508 GCA_012932125.1 Conopomorpha cramerella
AGGAGACCAATCCAGAAGATTAGATTTGATTTAAATAAATTAGATTTTTTTAGAGCTAAAAATGTTCTTAATCCCTAGACACTTTGATCGTAATGTACAGTGTGCAACAAAGAGTATATTCATTCATTCATTCATTCACTTTTGATGTGTGTATTTATAAAGTAATTATGAAGTAAAAAGGTTTTAATGAGGTCGTAATCCCTGTATCTTTCTTCTTTCAGTTGGACTGCGAAGAATTTCCTGTTCCCAAAGACGACGAAGAGGAAATTTAATTATAATGTATAAGTATATAAGGACTGCTAAGTAAACATTAAAACCTATTGTTACATAAATTATTAATTGTAGTGCACTTACGTACTGCACATTTTAAGAATAAAACTAAAATGTCCTCGCTGTATTAAAGTGATTACAAGAATAAAACGATTATAAATTATGTAATTGTACCCTGTAGCCGTGACTGCTTGGGTGCCTACTGACGGACGACTTAGATCGACAACTACCCGGGTGGCAGGAGGTGGCCCATGACAGAGAGGAGTGGAAGTCCTAGGGGGAGGCCTTTGCCCACCAGTGGGAAGCAAACCATGGGTAGTGGATAAATAAATAAAATATGTACCCTGCTTTATAATATATTTACTATACAGAGTTGATATAACATGTACAGTGATCATAATTTAGTTTGATAGGTACTAAACTATATAGGTGTAGGTACCAAATAACAAAAAAAAAGCGTCGGCGGTGAAGCGCCCTTTCGACCAATAGTCAAAACCTATTTTGCTCCTTGAGATCTTTTTCTTTAGACACGTACGACTAGCGTTATCATTACAACCAAACTAGCCCGCAACTTTGTCTTCCATAGACTACAGGGAAGTTAACATCATCCTACATAGCATGTTGGATTGATGAATGAGAATAGAGCTCCTGAGCGCAAGTAATCTAGATTGATGAGTGCTGCATACGGCTCGGCTAATTTGTACACGGCTCGTGTTAACAAGGGACCGATTACGTCTGTCAATGCAGCGGACAAACTATATCGCCCGGTCATTGTGGCGGCGGCGATCAATGCTCTACGTACCTAATGTTTGAAATGAAACAACGGGAGGCATGCTGTGTACACATTAGAGCGGCGGTCGGCTGACGACTCGCCACGCAGGTCACCGGGCGCCGGCCGGGCTGACACACGAGCCGTTATCACTGCTCACCCCTCCAGGGAACACGTCGTGGCCTATTATTACACACACTCTATAGATCTACGAATGACGTTGTACTTACATTATGAGGACGCCTATTAAAAACCTGCAAGTTTTTATACGGAAGATACAGAGTAGAAAACAAACTATTTCACTGGACATAAAATGAGAAATTGAAACGCCGCCGCACAGGAAGCGGCTGCGCGAGCATTAAATTTTCCATAAGTAATTCAGCGAGCGCGTCTGAAAATTTTTAATCCTCGCCTTAAGCACCCTTCTTTAAAAATTTGTCGTCGATGGAAGAAAAAACATTACGTCGAACTCCGCGTCGAATAACAAATAAGTTTGTAAACAAAAACACGAAGAAGAAGAATCTCCAGAACTTGGGAAGCGATCGCGTCTCCACTCAGCCGAGTTTTAAACTCGTTCGCAGATAAGACGCGGACTTACTCTTCCAACAACTCGCCGAGATTATGCTGTAATAGGTACTGCCCTACTCTGTATTGGCCCCGTCACCTGCTGTACTTCTGTTTATCTTGACTTAGCAGCACAGTTTTATCAAGTTTCACAGACAATCCTTCTTTAGGTCAGTTAAATTACGTAGAATCTACCTTACTGGTAATTTCTGTAACTCCATTCCATCCACGCGGGGTATTTGGAATGATAATTTTAAGGTAAACTAGGTTGGCAAAGAGTATCAAGAGTACGCTTGCTTTAATTTTAAACACATACTGAAAGAAAACAAATCCCCCTTACGCTCCTTATGTCAGCGGTGGGGATTGAGTCTATGTTTATTGTAGTAGAATGTAAGCAGTTTTACAGAATACTTCTTACAGAATATATAATGTAGAGAAGTTTTAATCTTTAAAATGACAAGAGTTAAATGGCAGACAGGATGAACTTTGTATTTTAAAAGTGAAATATGAGAAAAAAATACTTCTTTTCATCATCGTCTAACTGCGGAAAAGAGGATCTTAAATACTTCAAAATGTGTATAATATATGCTTTTACATCATGAACCTTTTACTTTCATGTTACACATTCGGATCCTAACAGCTAATATACTTAAGTATGAATAATGGAATACTATATAATTAATCTTACAAAATCATATTTTAAGAACCACACACTCTTTGGTATTTCAACCTGAACCGAGTCAGCGTTACAATGCTGTTTTCTTGCAATGCGTACCCGACGTAAGTATGTACGTATCATAAACCATAAAATTAAAATCCATATGCTCAAAATCCATACGTTTAAAAACTCGAAATTTAAAACGTATAACGCTTTCATAACTCTTAACGACATTTAAACACCGAAAGTTTAAAAATCAGAAGTTCAAAAAATATAATATGTTGAAAACCACTATGTTTTTCTACAGATTTCTTTTATCCCTAGAATGCAGTCACGTAAACAAAATGAGCAATAATAAGTACCTACTGAATTCTGAATTTGCAATTACAATAGCAGGTTCGGCCCCTCAGGCTGGTACGGAAACACACTCACAGATTTTATCACTTTTGTTTTAAATTTCCATATCCCGAAATGAATAAATTATAAGCATTTTTGTACCAAATCCCAATCATAACTCATCATTGTTCACCGGGTATATAATAAATAATAAAATATATACCCGGATTTATTAATTTAGTTATAATGTCTGTGCGCGTTTCATTAAAAATCCCAACCAATTGTGTAGTAAACTCTCACTGTACAGTTTTAATCCAAAAACGTTAAACAATAAAATGTGGGGCGTAGGTACATTTTTACCAACTTCACCGATATTTGTGAATGAGTAACTGACACCCCGAGGGACGTGTGACTGGCATCCGGCTCCACCTATGAACATTGCAAAGGATTTTCGTTCGAAATTGGAAACTTTTTGGAAAATATTTCAAGAAAAAGTTTATTTCATTTTTACTACTGTAATATTTCAGACAGGCTTTTTTTGTGTCAGGTTTTTACACACAAATATTGCATAACATACTCGTACATTCGCCTATTGGCTAAGTGCAAAGCGAGTAGTGGCAGAGAGATAACGACCGCAGCGCACAACACGGCAGAAATTGGAAACAAATGCGGATGATCAGCTGTCAAGTGTTGATTGCAGTACATACAAAATCAAAGCAAAGAAATGGGCCATGACTGTTGTTACGTTGTTAAATTTTAACGTCACGCACATAGCCATCCAATCGTGCTAAACTCTACCTATGCCTATGCAGTGCGACAGCCGACATTACGTTAGAGTACCTGACCAAAAAATTCATAGCGGCGTGCGAATTCTTATATTGTAGCATCATAGTTTCTAGTCCCAGTCATTATAGAAGTGTGGTAACTATTTTTTTTTCAATACTCTAAGTTTATTGCGTAAGTAATTATAGGTATAAAAGGTGTTAAATATATGCATTGTACAAGCATTGTAGATCCTGTTGGACACAGCAATATTTATAGTAAAAATGTAAGTATATTTTCTGAACTTCTGTTTATTAAACTTTCAGTATATTTCTCTTTTAGTGTTTAAATGTTATCAGTTGAAAGCGTTATGGGTTTTGAATTTCGGGATTTTGAGGTTCTGGATTTTGATACGTACCCGACTGCACTGCAAGAAAACAGCATTGTAACTCTGACTCGGTTCAGGTTGAAAATAACAGAGTGTTGGATGCAACTTTCTTAAAATATGATTTTGTAAGATTCATTGCACACAGTCCATTATAAAATGTGAAATTAACATTGTATAAAAATATAAAATGTATAAAAAATAAGATTACAGAAGGCGACATTACTGGTTATAGCGATATCTTCTAGATAACCATAACAACATAATAAAGAAATCTTCATAGAAAAACGAATATTTAAGAAGGTGATTCCCTGAACTAAGGCGTAGGTAAACTGAACAAATAAAGATCAACTAAACTAGGACGAGGCTATATTACTCGAAATTCCTGCGGGAACGGAATTGAAGGAATATACGGCCAGTATCTCGGCGGGACACAGCCGGCATACATTCATTCAAACACATTATTCAATCAGATCATCAGAATCCAATCGGGAGTAATATATGCGCGGAGGAGGGCAGGAAGCTCCAAGGTGAGAGGTGCCGCTCGGTTTCCGCCGCGAGGCAACTCAATCACCGCATTCCGCCGCCCGCCCCGACTACCCAACTTCTGCTCGAGTGTTCATACATTAACCGGTGCACTAATTAACCTGACCGTAACCTGTTAGTTCATTCCTGACTCCACAACTTCCCGACGACTTGGAAACTAACCTGAAATTACTACTTACATAGTTCGCCGCCGGACCAGAGGCAAATTTCAGCTGAAGTTTCAAACCGAAACGGTCAGCTATGAAAATGCCTTTCGACTCAATATGGTGGAAACGCTCTAACAGAATTTGAATTAATCATTGTGTTGTCTGGAACTCGGGGACGACGACGCTCTCCGCAGCGCAGCGGGCCGAGGGCTGCTGCAAATTTCACAAACTAATCAATATAATGGTTTACTTGGCGGTTCTGCTAAGTATGTTGACCACTTCCCCGATAATTACTCGCAGGAACATTAGTACAGTCAACGTGCCTCATTTGGCATTGTACAATCGACATAAATAAAAAAATAACATATAAGTATAATAAGTCAACATCTTGGTTCAACGTCGTACAACTGTCTTTGTATATGTGTGATTCAATGACTTTTTGAGTTTCCTCAATCTGGAAGTCCACTATAAATCTAATTTTCATAAACTAGTAGCAGGATATCGCATCTCAATCTTATCATAAGTGGATCATTGAGTCCGTTCATGGATAAAATAAGTAAAAGGTCAACCCTGTAATAAAAAAAAAGATGGCCGTCATAAATTCAAAGGGATCATCGTTCCACTGGCGTCCGGTCTGGGAGCATCAAGCTGTGATCAGTTCAGTATAACTACCTGTATGGAATGAACCCAAGGCTCTTACAACTAACAAGAAACTATAGACCAGTCTAAGTGGTTTTCGTGAAACAGAGATTGTGCCCGGCACTTCTTACGTGCACGGAATTCATTATTTTGCACCCTTCCGATTTCCGGCCGAAAATAAAATAGAGAATGAGTTCACAATGATGATGTAGACGGAAATAAGTATGTTCGTTTGTTGTCCTGGCGTGTACGTCCGGCATTCATTAATTGAGTTATTTCTGAATGAAGTACCTACCTTTACTCCCACTGTTGGTTCTGTACTATATATTTCCAGTTCAACAATAATTCTCCGCGCGGCTCTCCAGTTACCCATCGCGCAGCAGAACCCAAATTACCTGCTTTGTTTAAATTATGAAACCGGCAAAAGAACGTTCAACCCGAACAAGCTTTTTTGCCATAATAAAACTAAATGTGATAACCGTCTGTGCCCGTGTGTCTGCTCTCCCTGATATAAGCTGGGCGATATGTCCTACTGATTGCACGTCCCCAGCGCCCGCCCAGCGCCCGCCCAGCACCTTCCGATATGCTCGTGTATTCTGCACTGACGCGAGGGATCGCAATTTCATAATAAGATTCTTCTTTGTTATCTAGAAATGGAAAGAATTCTTGGGTCCGACCGATCATATCCGAATGGATTCGATGTAATAACATACAAGCTGATGATTCACTTGAAGATTCGACGTAAAACATCGATTTGGTTATTTCAAAAAAGGTCCGTCCCAAAATAATTATATCTGTACGATTTATGACAGAAAATGATGGTAACATCGTACAATACCCGTGTCTGTAAATCTTATAAATAAAGTGAAATGTTTTTTTTAATCATAAAAACGCGATTCCTATCAAGGGATTTTATTTTAAAACGACTCGGCTCTATTAAATAGTTAGGTACGTACATACCTTCACTTCCAATACTTCACGGCTGAAGCACTTCCAAAACAAACGTCAAAAACAAATTGGATATAGACCTATCGCCGTTATAGGGTTCACAACCTTGTGGTTTCATATTTCCCTTTACCGTACCGGCATCCATTAGTTCACGCCAAATAACCAGATAGATCATCCTTTCTTACGTACTACCTGCTGTAGTAGCCCGGCTGTCCTTTATTAAGTACCACAGTAATCAAGTAATAAAATACTACCTATAGAAATTCGAAAATAGGAATTCCTTTAAATAGCCAGGCGAGGCATTGAGCTGCAGCAGTTGTTCGGGAGACATGAAATGAGAGCAATTCAGCCGCCGCCTCCTGGCGCAACTCTGTATCAGGAAATCCCGGCCAGCGGCGCCGGGTTAATTGAAATGGGAATCCTCTGGAATTAGACACCGTGTTGCTATTGT
Source organism: Conopomorpha cramerella (assembly GCA_012932125.1). Taxonomy (NCBI): domain Eukaryota; kingdom Metazoa; phylum Arthropoda; class Insecta; order Lepidoptera; family Gracillariidae; genus Conopomorpha; species Conopomorpha cramerella. The sequence continues at coordinate 6,475 of SJJU01014618.1, forward strand.
AGGGTTGACTTCTGGACGCCAAGTTCGGATCAGCACGTTTCACTTTGTACAGATTTCGGCATTATTTTATAGATACTTCAATTTTATTCCGAGCCAACTATGTTCGTTGAACTTTATACATTTTAGTGTGGATTGGACGACAGTTGTACGACGTGGACAGGGGTATTTTGAAATAGGAATCTATTCGGGCACAAAGTAGGTTCATGTTTTGTTCTTTATGCTAGATAAGTTACACACATCAAAAGTGTCTAGGGATCAAGTACATTTTAGAAGATTGCAATCAAGAATATATTTTACAAAAACTGAATTCATTCATAATTTATTCAAAATATGATAAGTCATTGATACATGCATGGGGAATTAGGTAGGAGACCAATCCAGAAGATTAGATTTGATTTCAATAAATTAGCTTTTTTAGAGCAAAAATGTTCTTGACTTTTGTTGTGTGTTTATTAAACGACCATTTTCTCAACAAAAATCCGGCATTTTCAAATGCAAGGAGGTGATGTACTTACTACAATATTTTGGATATTATGGGTTTTTCAGTAACAGTTTTTTATTGTCTGTGTTTTCTCAGTAACAGATTGAGGTAAAATATATACTTCATGTCTTTTAATACCTAAGCATGGTAGGCAGAGGCACTTAAGTTGAGCAAGTGCTAAAGTTCGTCAAGTACCCAACTTGACAGGGGGTTTCGTATTACGCCTGGTATCTGAGAAACAGAAAGAACGTGGCACAAATGGCCCTGTTTTTTTGTCTAATAATGTCAACATAATGTTTTACAACTCTCCCGGTGTTAGCAAAATAGATAAATACTAATGAAAGTAAAAGAAAACTTCTTAAGAAGTGAACTAATCGAGTTTTCTTGTAAAAGAAGCCGCGGGAGTATCACGGGGCGCAGCCGACAATTTTCATTTTATTCCTCCAATATAACTTTCATGATTTAGACACAGTTTCAAGCGAGATATGAGAGAAAACTTTTTTTTCTGAACGGGCAAATTACGAAATAGTTGTAAAGTTATGTTTAAAGTAACATCTGCTAACTCGGGCCTTCATTTCAAGTCGCGGGTATTCGCCGTGTGGCCGACGGTTTTTTACGCAAAAAGCTGAGATTACTGTTCTACAACTTCTTTTCGTTTAACATAATAACTAAAGATACACGTTTTATCGGTTAGAATGGATAAAACTGTAATTATAACTTGCTTTATCGTCGAAACTTTTCGCTTGAGTTATTTGTTGTATATGTACATACCTACAAAGAAAAGTAACACGGTTAACGTTATCAAGTTTGCATGACACAGCTATTTTCACCTTGTTGAAATCTTGTGTTTATTGATTTTAAACATGTTTAGTTCACTTACCAAAGTAGGTAATGACTTTTCCCATAGGTAATCTCTTATTAATACACCTTACGCTTTCCAGAAAAATAAATAAATACACACATCTAAAGTGTCTAGGGATCAAGTACATTTTAGAAGATTACAGTCAAGAATATATTTTACAAAAACTGAATTTATTCATAATTTATTCAAAATGTGGTTATAAGTCATGTATATTGATTGATTGTATATTGATACAGGAATGCGAAATTAGGTAGGAGACTATCCAGAAGAATAGATTTGATTTTAATAAATTAGATTTTTTTAGGGCTAAAAATGTTCTTGATCCCTAGACACTTTTGATATGTGTATATAAGACTACTGAAACATCATTTCAATCGAGACAAAAAAAGGGTTTGGTGTGTTGGTGGAAAACGCCTGACAACTCAATAATTTTCATAAACGGAGAATGAAATACTTACTAGCTATAAAACTGAGGGTACCTACAGTTATATTCAATGTTCAACTTAACCGTTTGACTATGTAGTATCTCGTGGGGAGTGTAACGTAAAAGACGTAGTAAAAATGTTTTACAAAATTTAACTTTTGGGGACACAATCCAGCCTTTCGCCTATGTGATAACTATTATATTTCTATTGCTTTTTTAATGTCCACGAATGTGTTAGGACATAAAAAACCAAGAAATTTAGAGTGTAGGTAATGAAACGTGTGGTCTCCATGTCGGGACATGGTGGCACTCGACGTCACGGGCTGCAGCACGTACTCCAGCCGGGATGTCTACGGCTTGTCTCCGTGGCGGCGGCGGCGGCGGCGGCGGCGGTGTCGCCATGATTTCCCCCGGGACACAATGTTTGTCGACAACCCCGGACAATTACAAAAGTGTTCCCACCTATTGTCTTCGCTGCATTTACTAATGTACCCATTGGTCTGATGAAAAGTGACTCTGATGTGATCTTGTTGAAGTTTAAAATGAAATAGAGATACTTTCTCTTTAAGTGAAAAGAAATGTTGCAAATGGCGGAAGAAGGTGGTCTGGTATCCAGTCAATAAACGAACATATTATTTCTGGAACCGAGTATCGTAATATGCGAGAGAATTTTATTGACAGATAGAGGAGACCTGTCATACTGTCAAACTTTGTTTGCAAAGTATGACAGTAATGACAGTTCTCTGCCCGAAAAACTGTCATAAAAAGTCTAAGAAAATTCCCCATTAGAGAGTAAAGACTTTAGTCACTGTCTGCTTTCGATAAAAATCGCTCGCTTTTTACGAAATTTATTATAACAGACTGACTTATTGTTGAAGGAAATTAACAAGCTTGTTATCCCCTTGAGGCGGAGTTATGAGTTAAGAAACGCAACTAGACCTATTCCAAATGTCTATAATTAACTAATAAACTTGACAGGGTCAGTTAATGCAGGTTCAATAAAACAAAAGATTTTAAATTACATTATTGTATTTCGTGAACATTTAATTTGTTTACTAATCACAAGCTACGGACAGTCCATACAAAATACAGCTACAGAAATGCTTACACGGTATGCTCAGTTTATTATGGTTATGAACTAAAGGCTACGTCACACTGTTTCAGGCGATCAAGTGTGTTACAATCTCGTAACTGCGTGTTTGCAGCTGCAAACCTGTCCATCGCTGTTTAACTAAAGACTACAATGAAATGTGAGTATAGAAACCAGCAATGCACATCGTTTGCAGCTGTTAGAGCGAAACATACGAGAGTGCACTTGGCGACTACGTCACAGCAAGCTCGTTCCAGTATGCTTAGTATGGAGACCACGAGTGTGCCAAGAATTCCAGACAAGCGTCGACACGCGTTTCGGGTTTTGTCGATTTCTCGAGTCCTCTCGACTAGCTCGTTGTGTCCGTCCTAGGCATACAAATAGGTACGCATATAAAATGTAAAAATTTGGCAAAACACACAGTCCATTTGCATTCATTTGACACTTACTTACATATACTTAGACGAGTATAAATCTAAGTTAGGCTAAGTAGTATATTTGCGAATGGTATTCAAACAAACGACTTGCAAAAATAGAGGAATAAGGTTTTTTTTTCAAATTGAAGCGAGATGTGGTGCTGTTTGAACTTTCTAGCCTCACCCTAACTTATATTAGGATTAACGGTGACTTACAACGTTCGAGTTAAGTATTAAAATATTTAAAATAATGCTGAATTAACCTTCTACTGTACCAATTACTGTAAAATCTCACGTAGAAAGCTTATTGCCAAATTTTCGATTTTTGGACTCGGACGAAGAGAGCCTTTTCATTTGAAATAGTTCTTAGGTAAAGGAGTTCTAAAATAATTTGTACAGAAAACAAAAAGAACGTCCATAAAGGCCAACTCTGCTACACTTTAGTCGCATCGCTCTGGAATAGAAGCGGTTAACCAAAACAATGAACGCACTTATCGATATGGAGTTATACATTGATGCGTAATCACGGATTACACCAGGTACGTTCTATACAAGCGCAGCAAGCAATATAATAATGACAGTTACATTGGGTCATATTTATTTCGCAATGAGGGGGCGGGTTCTGCTCCTCTGAATTTTTCTGTAATCTTTCTTTCTAGAGTGTAGAAGTCTTGACCCCACGGAGACAATCACAAACAGATTGTGAACACGACTAGTCCTACACGGCCTACAGCGGCTGCAGCCAACTCACATTTACATACTAAGGTCAAATATAAATAAACAATTTACAAAATATCAGACTTACATAGGTAGCCAGTTTCCTTTAAACATTAATCCACTATATCTACTGAACATTCACTTAAACAGATCATTATAATGCAGACTGTAGTTTAGTATTTCGAAAGCTATTATTAATATTAAACAAAGACTATAAAAATGTTTTTGGGTTGTATCTGGCCCCACACTGAGTCCCCAAATAATTGTAAGGAACACTTCATTTCCACAAACTTTTGCCATTGATAAAGTAGTTTGATCGCAAGATAATTGTTGTATGAATAGTACACTACTGCTTTTGTTAGATTCAATTGTGCACTTAATTAATAAAAACGGCAATGCATCTTGCATTTCAACAAAAGACATTCTTAAAAAAACTTTTTTTCGTATGAACTTGATTGAAGAAAAACTTTATGCGTCTCATTGAAATTATATCATTGGAATGGCCGAGTTAGCCTCTGATCTGTAAGGGCCCTCGTCCATTGGAATTTTTTTGTAGCAACAATAATTTTATGACGCGCGTTCGCTTCAACGATGCATGTGGGCGAGGGCCCTAACTACCAGACTGGGATAGGCAAGAGTGTGTCTTAGAAACACACATTTCTAGAAGAGAGTGTCTTAGAAACACACATTTCTAGAAGAGAGTGTCTTAGAAACACACATTTCTAGAAGAGTGTGGTATCAGTGATATTTAAATTCTGGCGTATATGCTCCGTTTTGTTAGATTTTATTTTGTTAGTTAAAACTAATTTTTCTTCCACCTCTCTCTAGTTAGTTTAAGTAATATCAACAAATCATTTTGTACACTTGAATCTGCCTATCCCACAAGTGATTGCCGTTGAATTATCTTTACTTACCTTTAAATTAATACAAATAGGAACGACACCAATTATCTGTGTCATATTATAATTGTTTTCTAAAATTTCCTAAAAAATTTAATAATATTATTAATTTATTGACTTATGTATAGATTATTTAATCGACTATTATTTTATACAAACAAATGTAATACGAACAACTTACCTAAATAGGTACACACTTAAGTAAAAATAGTTTTGTACATGTGGCCAACATGTGCGACCAAAGAGAGTAAATACATAGTATGAAATAATTAAATAAATTAGTAATATAAACTAAAATAATATTGACAATGGACCTTTCCTTAAATAATAATATATTGGAATCTTAACAATAATAATTTCTTAAAGACTTATTGCGGATTGTGTAGTGTTATATCTTAGATCACTCAAAATTAATTTTATTGGTGGTATACATCAGTGGCGTGCACTGGCTTTTACGACAGGGTAGGCAGTAATCCCCAAGGATTGACACCTAAGTATAGGTAACTTGTCTTTACGAAACATAGGTCCTACATAGGTACCTACCTATCTACTAACCCACAAAACACAGGACCTTTGTAAGCACATTTCGTGAGCACAACAAAAAATATCTAGCAATAACTCTATTATTAGGTCGGGTAAAATACTAAGGTAGTTGTGTGTATTAAGTGTCTTTTTGCCTATATGGTGTGCACGCCACTGGTATACATCAAATAGAAGTAGTTATAAGCTAACAATAACTATTAGGTGAGTTATTGGTTCAAACGTGATACTAATTTAGTCTTATTACTAATAAACGCGGTGTAACTTATACCAAAAGTTATTACATGTCTACAAAAACTGGTTATATCGTACCTACAAAGATGTTGAGCTTGGTACATCTTTAGAATAGGTATAGAGCAACACTGCGTTTATTAATAAAGCCCTAGGAATTTAAATAATTATATTTATATTACATAAACATGAAAAAAATACACTTTAAGCGTAGGCAATTATATTATTTGATTAAATAAAAACATTTTAATACTAACTTTGGCCTGGAACTTTTAACAAAAACAATTTAATATTTGTCAATTTTGTTTGTCGAAGTTGATACAATAATTGTCATAGTGTTTGAGCAAATTACCTATTACCTATATGTAAAGGTATTTGACGAGCTGTTGGTATTCCTCGTCGCTGTAGAGGCGCTCGTCCTCCGGCTCAGTCGAGTTCAGTCTGCGCACAACGACTCTATGTTAGCCACACAAATAATTACTGCGTGTAAGAGGACCCCGAGAGCAGATCAAGATCTGCGACACAACGTACCTTCGTTATTCGAAGGTCACGAGCTGACCTGCGACCACGACACATGTAACTGTGTGGAAACGTCGGGCAAATAACGAAGGTAAGCTGAATGCTTGTCTTTAGTTAATGTCGCGCCGTGACACCCGGTTTAAACTATTAAAGTAAAAAAATGTTTTTCATCTCCATACAAAATATACAATTTTTTGCCCCGGGATATGACATTTTGTATGGGAATTGAAATTATTTTTTCATTTCCACACATTGTTGTCATAGTAAAAGATGTTCATATTGACGAGCCCAACCACGTTACACTCTGTATTGTTTCGAAAGTTCCAATTGTTTTCCTACGTTAAGGTCGTATATACTTTTAATACTAAAATTTCCTATTTTAGTATTAAAAGTATATGACAAATATTTATGTTGTTCAAGTGTATTATTGGTCTAAACCGGGATGTACAGATCTTTGAACAAAAAAATAAAGTTTAATATATCGATTTGTTGGAACAGGCCATGAGTTCGTATAGTTTTTCCCCATTGTAACATATATGCATAGAACATAATCTTACCCTGCCGTGTCTCGTCTTCTCCGCACACTGAAGTTTGAAGTGGCCTCGATACATAGCACTATGAGGTGGTTGTTGCACGGGTGTCTGGAACAACATATTTTCGTTACAATAAAGCGCTCTGTGTATTAGAGAACACTACATAAAGTAGTAAACTCGGTTTATAAAAATAATAAATAAATATTTTACAACAACACACACATTGCCTCCATCCCACGTTAAATAGCTAAAGCACTTGTGCTATGGAAGACAGACAACGAGATATATTTACTTATGGTTTTTTTTCATTTAAATATATACT
>SJJU01014627.1:0-17667 GCA_012932125.1 Conopomorpha cramerella
ATGCTTTAGTGATGGGCTGAGGCATTTGTTGTGTGCGTCTGGGTGTTTTATTTATCTATGTATGTATTTAAAAGTATTTATGTAAGTGTATCAGTCTCTGGCACCCTTAGTACAGGGTATCCTAGTTTGGGGTCAGATGACCGTGTGTAAAAAAATGTCCAAATATATTTTTTTAATATATTTGGGGGACAGGTGTGAAGAATATGTATATGAGGACAGGCCCCGAAGCCAGCAGGTTACCATGAAGTAATAAATTAATAATACTGTGTGACAGAGACAGAACTTTATCACCCATTAAGGGCTGTCCCTGTCACACAACGTGAACAATACTACTGTAAGATATCATGCAACGGTGGCTGGTAACGTATTAACATAGAGTTGTTCACGTCAGATCCAGTTCCGCCGCCTTCAGAGCTGATGGAGCTGAACGCGGCGGTGATCGCGTGCAGCTGCGTGCTGCTCGCCGGCTGCCTCACGGCCACGCTCTGCATACTGCTCAGGAGACGGAGGTAGGAACTTTGAACTAGAATGAATCTTACTTATCTGGCGCCATCTATTACAAAAAATATACTTCCAAACTCCTTCTATATCTCTTGAAACGTAACCAACTACCACAATGCAATGACCTTGGACAACATCTAATCTAAGAATCTGGAGATTTAGGTTTATTCGTGCTAAGAACTATGGTCTTGTAACTGAAGACCCATATTGACATTTTTGTCTTTAGGCGAAATGTGGCCGAATCTTCTAACTGAAGGTTTGTCATTCTTAATTCCTTCTTATGCTAAACGAGGTCGAATGGTCCTTGTATGTGTCCTAAAGTTCTATCCACCCCGACTGTACTGTGTAGTGTATGTCTGTAATTTAATTGAGAAACTCTTTGTACACCTCAGAAGGGGAAACTTGGTCGTCGAGATTGCTTTTGAGATACGAAAACTTAGAATGACTCTTATTCAACTGGCGCCATCAATCCAAAAAAAAAATGATGCTTGCAAACTCCTTGCCCACCTCAGAACGGGCAACCTGACCAACTGCTATAAAACAATGATGCTGGATAACAAGTCGTCGAGGTTGCTTTTAACCCTTAGTTTGTAAGGTGGAAAAAAGTTACACAAAGTGTAAGGTGGAGTCCCTGGGACTCCTCGAGGGAAAATTAAAATAAATACAAAAAATGAGAAAATCAGTCGTTTATTTAGTATCCATTCTTTAACTTAGTTATCTTACTACAATATAACATCAACATAAAAATAAAAACTCTAATTTCTCACTTTTTTCTTAAGATACTAAAATAGCTCTGACTCTTATTTACCTATCATAAAGAATGTTGAGAAATTCAACAAAATTTGAACCTTACAAACTCCTTGCTCACCTCAGAACAGGCAACCTGACCAACTACGACAACACAATGACGCTGGACAACCATCCGTCGAGGTTACTTATTATATACGGTCACCTAGAATGACTGTTACTCAACTAGCGCCATCTGTCACAAAAAAAAACATGTTTAGAAACTCCTTGCACACCTCAGAGCGGGCAACCTGACCTGAACTACAACTACTACTAAGTCATCGAGGTTGCTTTTAAGATACGAAAATGGCTCTGACTCTTATTTAGCTATCACAAAAAAAAATTGAGAAATCCAACAAAATTTGAACCTTACAAACTCCTTCAACACAATGATGCTGGATAACAAGTATTCGAGGTTGCTTTTAAGATATGATAACTGACTCTCTCTCTGACTCTGACTTTTATCTATCTTAGCTATCACAAAAAATGTAGAAAAATTCAACAAAATTTGAACCTTACAAACTTCTTGAACACCTCAGAGCGGGCAACCTGACCAACTACCACAATACAATGAAGCTGGATCACAATTCGTCGTGGTTGCTTTTAAGTTACGAAAATGCCTATGACTCTTACCAATCTTAGCTATCACACCAACTAGCGCCACCTATCATTAAAAAAAACATGTTACAAACTCCTTGCACACCTCAGAACGGGCAACCTGACCAACTACAACTACTGCTAAGTCGTCGAGGTTGCTTTAAAGATCCGAAAATGGCTCTGACTCTTATTTAGCTCTCACAAAAAATGTAGAGAAATTCAACAAAATTTGAACCTCACAAACTCCTTGCCCACCTCAGAGCGGGCAACCTGACCAACTACCACAACACAATGACGCTGGACAACAAGTCGTCGAGCGGCAACCTGACGGCCACCACCTCGCACTCGGCGCCCGCCGCCGCCGCCGGCAAGGACTCGGCCCGCATCTACTCCGCGCCCGAACACCAGCTGAGGGCATCTGGGAAACATGGTGAGAACAGTATCTGAGCCGTTTTAAGATTAAATTATCGCGAATAGTTTCATGGGAATGCGTGAACTGCGTGTAAAAGGACCCCGTTGTTGGGCTCGTCAATATGAAGAACTTTTACTGTGGCGACTATGCTGGGAGAAGAAAAGATTTTTTTTTCATCTGCCCTCGAAAAAAAATTATATTTCGTATTGAAAAAAAAACATTAGTATTTTCATTTCCCCACATTATCGCCATAGTATAGGTTGTTCATATTGACGAGCCTAAGAACGTTTCTTTTGTTTTCCCCGAATTGTCGTTTCTAAAACCATTGCTCAGGGACCTTTTACACGCAGTATTACTGCTTTTTTATGTTTGTTCGCAGTAAACTACGTTTACGAACCGATATTTTCTTAGTAAGAAGTTATTTCAGAGGTAGTCCCATGACAAGGAATTCAGATGTTTGATAATGCAGACCAGATAAACCAGTGAATTTTAATCGGGTTACTAAAATCATACTTGTCTGTAAACGAAACTTACCCAACTCACAGAGCTGTACGAGATAAGTCCGTACGCGCAGTTCGCAGTCGGTTTCCGCACGTTCGGCCACGTCGACAACCAGGACCTGCCGGGCCGACATCCTAGACACAACAAATACGACTCAGGTAAGTACACTCGGAGTCTGAAGATCTTCGTAGATGGGCAGGGAAATGATGATTTAAAAGAACTGTACCCAACAGTTCCGCGCGATGAGAAGGTGTTGAGTGAAGATTTATTTTATTACATGTTGCAGAGACCAGTTTTCAAGCCTGCTCAGAGTCTGAAGACAGTGACAGCATATCCAAGTCTACGCTCAAAAGTATGCCAAGAAGTATGTATTTTACCTACACAGTTTGGCTTTAAAAGAGATGCGGAAATCTTTGAAAAAAAAATGCAATTAACAGTTCAATTTCCTTCAATAAATATTAATAATTTACCTCACGTTAGAAATTATGGATCTTTCAAATTCTAATTATTTGATTGTGATATCATAGGTACATAACAACATTGCGGGCCTGCTGGGCACAGCAACTTATTACTTATAGTAAGGGAATTTAGTTAGTTACATTTACTAATAGGATCTCTGCTTGTCACGATACTGACAAATCTCTTTGATTTAGTACCTCAATGCAGACTTTCCACAAAATGGCTACTAATTTAAAAATGTCCTACAACTGGACGCGCTATGCCAACTTTGTCATATTTGCTTCCCAGAGATTACTGTATGCCGACTATTGCCAACAATGGCTCAAAGCCTATTGTTTATTTGTTTCCAATGTCAAATTGCTGCATGCCAAGTGTCTTATTTTTTTGTAAAGTATAAATTAAATCAAGTGGCACAAAAAGCTGGCATTCAGTGATTGCAGGCAGCTCCCGTGAGTAAATTTTATATAAAATGTTGAATGTGAAAATCATCGCCCACCAGGCATTGTCGAACGCACCACTGATCTCCAAAAAGATCAGTTGTACATACTTAGAGTTTGATCCATCAATTATGGAAATTAATTTCTTAAGCGCGGTGACAGTAGACCTTCCAATCGTGAAGCCATGTTGATTTGGCGAAATATTACTTATCAAACAAAGAGCGCAAGCAATAATTACTCGTTCCAGAACTTTTCCCAACACAGGGAGTAAAGTAATAGGTCTATATGCTTTTGGATCTGAGGGAGGCTTACCGTTTCCCTTTGGCAGTACCACTAGTTTTCCAGCTTTCCAGATGTCCGGGAAGACTCCTTCTTTAATACACTTGCAGTACATAGAGTGTATTTCGTTTACCAGTAGCTGTCCATGCCATTTTGATGATGATGGCCGTGATGCCGTCAATTCCAGGAGCAGTGTTTGGGAGCTTCTTGATTATCCGCTCCCGAGCGTTCATGTTGATTACGTCGCTTTGTGGGGAAAGTCGGCATTGAGGGACTAAATCATCTCTTTCGCCTCTTCCAGATCATTATATATATTATAGATTTATATTATAGAGTCACAGGATTAGTTGTCATACAATTCAAAGGAGCAATACTTAACTAGTTAACCGCTTTGATTAAATTGTGTTTTCGATAGGCAAGATAATGTTGTTCATACCTACGCTTCCAACTGTATTTCTTTCAATATTCGGCGTAAAATGGCGACCTCTGGGGTGGAAAAGGGATTATTGTACTATTGAAAAGGGTTTACCATGCCGTACCTTCACTAAAAGCAAAATCATTTGCCATATCAGCTAGATCTTTTAACTAAAAAGTTTATTTAAAATAACGTAAAACTCAGTATTGTTCACCGGGTATATTCGCGCTAATATACCCAAAGACATCACCAAGATATCACTTAGACCAACATCCAAGTAAAGCTAATACATCTCGACAAATTTAGTCATTGCATTCAGACACTTACCTTATTATTTTGTTGTTTTCAGAAGTGTGCCGGACGCCGCATCACAGATAAAAGTAATTGCATAGTTTTAAGAAATATTTCACCGATTTGTATTAATATTTAACATCGAAATCAACACTGCCGAATATTTTCGTAAATGCTATAGTTTTCTTGGCCTTTATGTTAGAATTTAAAACATACAGCGTGTAAAAGGACCCCCGAGCAATGGTCTTAGATACGTTGTTGGGCTCGTCAATATGAACAACAATTTTTTTTTTCGTTTCCCGCATTGTGGCCATAGTTAGAAAATTCTTCACATTGACGAACCAAAACAAATGATATTTTACACGCAGTATAAACTCAAGCAATGATCTTTGCTCAAGAAATGTTTGTCCCGCTCTAGTCATATTTGTGTAAAAGAAACAAAAGTATGCTCAACAATCACACTTAAATAGGTACAGCCAAAACTATAGCATTCACCATAAATGATGAACTTACTTGCCAAACTATTACTAAGGTAGGCTAACTTTACTTAAATACGAAATGGATTATTCAGCAACCATCAGTTAATTTTATGCCCGGTGTTAAAGGACTAAAATATTCGCTGAATAAGAGGGAATTCTGTAAAATCTACGATGTTACAAAAAAAATCCTAGGAACTCTTTTAGTACTTACGCTGTCATAACCATGCAGTACGGATTCTTAAACGACGTTAACGACTTTACAGACAACCATTTTTTGAGTGGGTGAACGGATGATTGTACATACATACATACACTTCACGCCTGTCTCCCAGAGGGGTAGGCAGATTGATTTATTGTATTTTCCTTTAGTTGGTGCTTCCCAGTTGGTCCCATTTGAATTTGGTTCAGTTCCGACAATGGCATCCATGTGAAAAATATTAATCTTTAAACTTATTAACACATAGAAGGACAGTCAAATAGACACAATACATTTGTTATTGTTATGACTGCTATACCCGTTCACTGTCCGTAAAAGCGTTAAGAAAACAACAGAAACTAGCAGTCCAGTAATAAATACCTTTGGAATGCTTAAACCCAGATTAAGACATTGCGCTTTATATGCCTAGTCCCGTATCACAGAATAAAACAAACATGGTTTACTTTTTGGGGCAGACGACGGGTTAAGGATTAAAGAGCAACCATTTGTTAGTAAAACAAATCGTTTCGGTTATCATTGTCTGGGCATAAAAGTAACTGATCGTTTTGTGAAAGAGGTCTCTAAATTACGTTACCCCCAAAGAAAATGGCGAACAATTTTCTGTTGTACCTACGCAAACCACTGTAGTTAGTCGATATATCGATGTTTAGCTGAATTGTACATATTTTATATCAATATTATTATATTATATTAATGTAGATTTTCTTTGTATATTGACGTAGATCTTACAATTAATTATATTATAATGAACACCCTTATGAATAATAGGTAAATTATGATGTTTAACGAAATCGTAATTATAGTTTGGGAGATAACATAAAAATATAACTAACCGTGTTTGGTCTAAACTATATCCGGAGTGCTGAAGCTTAGTACACAGGAAGCTTTTAAGTTGTTAAATCAATACATAGTATAAAACACAGTCGCCACCTCCCTGCCTGGCCCTATACACTTCACGCCTTTAATCCCAAAGAGGGGTAGGCAGAGGCACTTGCTAAAGCAAATACCCACGGTTCACCAACCGTATTTAACCCAACGTGACAGGAGGTGAACCCATCGCCGTTATTCGGGTTTCATCACGATGTTGTCCTTCACCGTACAAACGTTGCCTTTGCGTATATAGGCTCTGAAAGAGTCCCATTGCAACACGTCCAGTAGCCGGACTCGAACCCGCGACCTCACGGTTACAAGTCAAGTATCCGACCAACTGGACCACAGACGCTCGTTGTAAAAACAACGTTTTCCCGGTCAGCTAGTTTATTATGAAAACGTACGCGGTTGAAACCACGAGGCGTCTGCTAGTTATTCATAAGGGTGTGTATTGTAAAACGTTATATATCTCTAAAAGACTGATTGTTCATCTCTGAAGGTGATTGTTTTGATTTCTGGTATTTTTGATCTAATGTAAACTAAGTATAAATAAATGTTAGCTGAAATAATTATTGATGGGTTTTATTCATTATATTATTATATGGGGTCAGGCCTGAAACAGGGAACGGAAGAAAAATTTTCCTGGGTACGACGGAAAAGAAATCTTCCTGGATACCACGGAATTATTCCTGGATATCACAGAAAATAAATCTTCCTGGATATCGCAGAAAATAAATCTTCCTGGACATCACAGAAAAGAATTCCTGGGTACCACGGAAAAGAAATGTTCCTGGGTACCACGGAAAAGAAATCTTTCTTAATACCACGGAAAAAAATCTTCCTTGGTACCACAGAAAAGGAATCTTCCTTGGTACCACAGAAAAGGAATCTTCCTTGGTACCACAGAAAAGGAATCTTCCATTGTACCACGGAGAAAAGTCAAACCCCCCCTCCCCCTTTTTATGAGAAGAAACAACATTTAGAGGACAATAATCATTTTTTTTTATTTCACCAAAAGTTATTGTTAATTAACATTACTACGGCTCTCTTACAAATAAGAAAACATTCGCACTGGATAGGAGGAACAGAATAGCATTTCATGGAAATAATATTGAAAAAAATCGTGAATGATATCATCCTTTAAAAGTAAACCATATTCATATTATTTCCACATAATGTCAAAAACGTTCGGAAGGTAGGCAGCTAATATGTGAATGAAGTTGTAGAAACTCCACTCGAATATTTCTGCGTAAAATATATGTATTTTTTATATACATATAGTATGTATTAAATAGGTCGATCTCAATATACCCATTGCAGTGGTAATATTAGTAAAATTAATTTAAAATATCCACTGAATAAAGTCATTGCGAAAAAAATAGTGGTTATTAACAATGGTGATAGTAAGACCGACGCATACGAAGGGACGAATTCCAAAAAGTCCTATAGTCCTATTTTTAATAACTTTCTTAATCTTACTAATATTATAAATGGGAGTGTGTTTGTTCCGCTTTCACGCCGTAACTACTGAACCGATTGCTTTGAAATTTTGCAGACGTATAGTTAGAAATCCGGTTTTAATAAAAGGGTACCTTTTATCCCGGAAAAATTGATCTTCCCGAGGGAAAACAAAAATATTCCTTTATACCGCAATATAACCGAAGTCCACGCGGGCGGAAAGCTAGTAAAATTGAAGTTTTTGAAAATAGACTAGCGGACTTTAAGACTTCGTTCTTTCATATATTACATTTGAAAAACGTACAATGGCAGTAAACATTTGTGGACAGTGAAAATCGTACATCGATATAATACTTTGGACAGATTCAATTTGATACAATGATTTTGCAAATCCTTTACAGAGTATAAAAATATATCTTCAACATTTACGACTCCCTTACAAAACACTGTTTATCTTCTAAACCTGGCTTAAGTTGCTATTTCATTCCAACTTCGAAAGAAACGACACTTAAGTTAATCCAAAGATAAACCGCGTTTAGTATAGAAGCCGCTTGTCTCTCACCCGAGCGGCGATTTTAAACTCTATTCGTGTACTAATAGAATTCAAAACTGATTACACAAAAACATTTCCCTCTAGAATTTGCAAAACCAAAAGCCAAATCTTCAAAGATATGTTAGAAATCCTACTCTACGATATAATAATAATTATTAATAAAGACTTCCACAAAAGTGTTACTATAATTATATACTTTTATTTAATTAATATTACATAAAATTAATTCATCAGTACTTTTATTAAATGAACTCTATAATTTTTAAATTAAAAGGAACGCAAAGTGAACATACCACGTACACAATTTTAACATTATATTAATAGTCATTATAGCGAAAATACAAAAATAATAAATAATAAGTTAGCCTCCATTATTCTCCGCTACATATAGAAAAACTACGCCGCATCATCTAAACGAAAATTAGCCTAACAAACGTACACCAAGAATATCATTCACACGTAAAAAATATAATATGTATACACAGTTTATATGATATATATATGTATATTATACATATGTAAATGATATATTTCACTAGATTGCTTTACAAAGACATTAAAATAGAGATGATATAAAATTTCAGACGGAATTACCGAGAAAATTCTTCACGAGACATCGAAAAACGTTTAGCCGTTACAAGTATAAATATGCACTTGGCAACAATCACAAAAGTTTTTTTTTTTTAATATATATATATATGTAATAATACTATGTTTTAGTGAATGTTTTAGAGAGATATGTCAGTTCCGATAGAGACACTTCATTAAACTGGGTCAAAAATGTCTTAATAAATCGAGAAAACGTTTTATTTCAAACACGTAACAATAAGGTACAGGTGGGAAAATAAAGAACTAACGGCGCTAGTATCGCATGTACCGAAACAAAGTGATTTGATACTTTATCTTGTAATATTGCTCTATGTCGCGCGTCCTGCTGAACTATTTGAACGCTTGCGTGCAGCAACATGGTTATAAAAGCGTGTAACAGGGACAGAATATCGGGTTAATATGAGATTTTTTTCATGTACAGATAAATCTTTCTTCAGATACTTGATTTCGAGACTTGTATTTAGACTATGAATCTAGAACAGAATTACCGCACAGCCATTGATGTTATCAGAAGCTTGTCAAAATGTGTGTAGAATACGGCAAAACAGTTCAAGTTGATATACGTCTACTAAGTTAATCGATATTTCAAAGTTTTTAACAATATAGCAACTTATTAACCAATCACGATTTTTTTTAAACACACTCGTTTGAGCATCATCCTGCCTCATGTTGAGAGCACACTTGTTCATTAGGTAGGTACCAAGTTTACCCCAAGGAGTCTTAAGACTATACAGCACAGTCAAACGTAGTAGAAGCAAACCGTTTGGTTCGCGTAAATGAAATATTCGCCTGGATGAATGACGTAATGCCGTTCTCCTGGTTGTCCTATTGTAAAAGCGCGACGGGGGTATTAGGTTTTGCAACTCCGTAGCAGATTCAAATATCGGTACATTACAATAACTAGCCTCAATAAGCTCTTCAGTTTCTCACCCACTTAGTACATAAAACTGTAGATTCCAAGCTATACGTAATAATATTTCGGAAACATCGATTGGCAATCACTATTATATAGCTTAAACTATGTTTAATATAATGTCTCTATATATTTTTCTTGTGAAGCGCTTACATTTACTCCGTAACCTTTTGCTCTATTGTGTACCCCAAGTGGCCAATGATGGTCTTGTGTCTCTTTTACTCTCTAGTAATTTACGCACGACAGAAAGAGATGCAAGACCACAAACAATATCTATTGAACAGCAATAGGGGGCACTGTGCTGATTATGTATGTAATAATATGTACGTAAGATTAACGTCATATATCTTAGATATATGAAACTGTCAGTATTAATTATTATTATATTTGTTTCATTTTCAACGTGGAAAATCAAACAATCCCCATTAAGGATTATTACGTAAATTATTATTTTTTTAACAGCATTATTTTAATTAATTATAAACATTCATTTCTGTGCAATATTTTCTCACAAATATTGTCAAATCGTGTATGAAACTAGAGCACTCACAAATGTTTTCCGATTTATATTTTTTTCTTGCTAGAATATATAAAAAATATATATACATTTTCAGAAAACATTCATGAACAACATGCAATGATACATTTATATATATTCGTATATATATTTCGAGTCAGCGTGTCTGTGTTCGTACTACTCCGAAACGGTTCGACATATTTTTATGTGTATTTAGTAGGTATATAAGAATAGGTCTCTTCGTCCGTCATTTACTATGTTTCACCAGTTAGTTATTTATGTTTTTACTGTCATACTCCTGACATAATTCCTCGCTTTATATTATATGTTAAATGGCAGAACTATATTAGCCCTTTCATCCATATTTATTTAAATAAAGACCATTTATTGCTACAATACTTCATACTGTGCGTTTCAAAATGTACACAGTATTAATTTCCCTTTATTTTATTTTATTAATTTATACTAATATTCACAATAATTCTATTCGCGAAATAATACATATGTCACCACCCCAACCCAACTTTTCTCGTCGTGGGAGTGCGAGACGACCGAGGGAACTCTCCAGAGGACAGACAGCAGCGCTCTCTGTGAGTTAAACCACAACACCACTGCGATCGATAACCCTCCTGCCAAGCGTGGCGATTATTGGCATTTCCCCCCAAATGAAGGTAAAAGGCCTTCGTCACCAGCAGTGGACGTTATGTGGCTGATGATGATAATGAATATTCGCAAAGAAATCATGTACCAAGACATACGTATCTCTTGTATAAAAATGTTCAAAACACCTATTGGAACAAACATCAGGTTAAAAGTGACCTAGAAGGCATCTTATCTACAACGTAATCTTCGTCTAGTATGCAATAAGATTCTCATTTTTTTCTAAAACTCATGTACTCAGTAATGTTTGACTCACTTTAATCTGTTTATGATCGCACAGTTAGAACAAAAATCATCCAATACGAAACATGCCGATTTTGTAATTTAAATTTTGTATGTTTTATGTTAAGGTTCAATTTCATAAAATGACACATTTTGTTTTGTGTCACTTTTGTTCTAACTGTGCGATATCTAAAAGAGAAACACACTATTTTTTTTAGATGAAACGCGCATTGGTATAACGAGTACATTAATAGTAAATACCGACGCGAAATGAACCTAAGAAAAGCATTTAGCTTACCTTCGTTGTTTGCTCGACGTTTCGACACAGTTACATGTGCCGTGCGAAGACGATGGCAAGCTGAATGCTTACCTTCGGTTCGTTTCGCGCCGTAATATCCGGTATATGTTTTTAAGATAGACACACTACCCTCATACAACACGGATGAGTACCGGAAGTATGCCGATAATAATAGTATACGGATAATAGTTCTCTAAAACTTTAATCAATCACAGATTGATTGTGTAAAAGAGACAAACATTGCTGAAATCACTCTTGAGTACTGCCCTCGTACCATGCGGTCTTATAGTGGACCCGACAGACGTTGTTCTATCATAACCTCCAGGGCCTGGGTCCAGCAGTGGATGTCACAGTGTTTAAATAGAGAAATATAAACTACATATCCTGTCTCTCGAATTGGACGAAATTACACATGCCAACTTTTGTGAATATCGGTAGCCTTGGTGAAGAAATCATTGGGAGCAAACACCATGACACTGGATTTTTATATATTAAGATTGTACTCGCTGTGTGAGAGGGATAGCGGTAGACGAGTGATGACTGTCACTGTCACACGTTATCAATACATAGTAGGTATAAAACAAAGTTACTTCCCACTGTCTGTCCCTATGTATGCTTAGATCAGATAGCTACGCAACGGATTTTGACGCGGTTTTCTTTAATTCTCGAAGAAGGTTTATATCGATAGCTTCCCGCCAAAAAGGTCTAAGCGACATTTAAGTAATTTTACAGGAGAGTGGCTTAAAGTTTAAACAAAGCAATGTTTTGGGAGAAAAACACATAATCTCTACCGCGTAAGCGACATCAAACTACGTCATACAGGTATGAAACCTAGACAAATCGACGCAGACAAAAAGGCGATCCAAACTGCATACTCCACTCATTTTGGACAAAAATGTCGCTTAGGCCTTTTTGGCTGAAAACCATTATGTATAATAAATACACATAATAGCAGGGAAACACTGTCAATAAAATGTGTATTGATACGTTTGCCGGGTCAGCTAGTAAACAATATAACAGGGTTTCACGATACAGGCAGTGGCGTGCACAGCATATAGGCAAAAGGACACTGCCTACCTTAGTATTTTAGCTTCCCGACCTAATAACAGAGTTATTGGTAGATCCATTTTTGTTGTACTCACGACATAGGCTAAGGAAGGTCCTGTGTTTTGTAGGTTACCTATATTTCTTAGACAAGTTACCTATACATAGGTGTCAATCCTTGGGGATCGCTGCCTACCTTGTCGTAAAATCCAATGCACGCCACTGGATACAGGCATAGCCTAGTGTGAACCCATCGCTAACCCGAAACTAATCGTGACTCACACTTGCTCCCCAAGCCTCAAAATGTATGAATTTCAATTGTAGATGCTTATTGATAAGAAATTGGTTGAAAAACATATTATTATTACAATACTCTAAAACCACATGGTACGGGGGCTGTTTTAGAAAACCCGAACAAGAATCAAGACAATTTAAAATTGGAATTGTCTGTAGGTACATAAAAATTAGTCAATGCAAACGGCATTTCAGAACACATTAGAGGTATTTTATAACATCACTTGAATAGTATAACAAATACATACTTATTTCAAACACAAAATTTAAAAAAATCAGATCATTCATGGAGTCTTTTTAAAATCCTTAGTCATGGAACAATAGAACTGAAAATTTATTTGCGACAATTCTCATTTTCATTTCATTATTTCTCATTTCATTATTTCACAAGTAGGTAGGTATATAAAAAACATTGCGTTCATTGATAAACTTACTTCAATAACGTTCCAAGGAGGTGTACAAAAATGTTTCACTTAACTTGAGTTGTTCAAAAAGTTTGTCAGGTGATTATTTGAAAATGTACTCTATTTCGTGGTGTCAAAGTCTCAACTCGTTCAAAGTGTTACATTAGCTTTTGCGACCTAATAGATAACGAATCTCTTAAGACTTTTAACACATCTCCTTAGGGATTATGAATGTGAGTTTATAACTGAATAAGAATGTTCCCTTGATCCCATTTCGTATTGGCCGGATTTGATAACTGGCTACGACTCGGGAAAAAATTGGCCTCTCTCGTATCTGACTACGAACAAGTTAACTACTAAATGGGTCGATTCTTTCCCGTGTTGTAGCCAGTTACCAAATCCGGCTACGACACGGGAAAAAATTAGACCGCTCTCGTTGCTGACTACGAACAAGTTAATAACGAAATTGGTCGATTCTTTCCCATATCGTAGCCAGTTACCAAATCCGGCTACGCAATGGGACTAAGGTAGAATGTTCATTGGATTTGACTTATTTGAAAATCGAGCAAATATATTTAGTCAATTCAGTGACTGAATCATAATTACGTAAATATATGAAGCGAATATATTAAAAAAATATATTATCAGTAGATGTAATATTAATCAATATCTACTTTCTGTTATTCGCCGTTCGGGCTGTCCTCGTAGAGTCAGAATCTGGAAAAAGATAATTTATGTTAGCATTTTACAACTTAAAAAACAGAAGCAACTTTAACAAGTAGTAATCGCCCCTACAATTTTTTAAAGTTTCCTCGATATATCTGGTCTGTCATAATCCAACAAAATCCATTCATAAACGACAAAGTTATCCGCGAACAAACGTAAAAAAAACATAAATACATGGTCGAATTGAGCAACCTCTTTTCTTTAACCCTTTACCAGCCCCCCTAGCACAGCGTTCCAAGAAATAAGTGACAAGACATATAACCCGCTGCGATTTGTTGAAACTATCTGAGTCGCTCAAAGCGTGACATAACAGCCAATCAGAACGCGTATTTGTTCTATGTCAAGTTTTTCTTGACGCGCGTGCTACGCCTGCTGGCAGAGGGAATATAGATCACATTTAATTTTTAATCTTAGTCCGTTGAAATACAGGCGAAAATCAATGAAATATAATTTAATTTATTATAATTTAATTTAATAAAAAATAATTATATTATACATACACACGAAATGGGACTATGATTATATTATACATACACATGATACCTACTCCTTTTTATTTGAAGTCGGTTAAATAATGACGCAACATGTAAAAGTAAAATGGAATGTTTTCTTAAGATCCTTTAGTGACACAGGAAGTGTCATCAAAACTGTTATACTGAACGTACTATACAGTAAAAGGACCCCGAGCAATCTTAGTAACGTTTTTGGGCTCGTCAATACAACGACAACTTTGAAAAAAAATTCATTTCCATACAAAATAAATTTCTTTGCCACAGGAGATGACTTTTTGTATAGGGATTAGTGGCGAAGCTAGGGGGTAAGCGGGTAGTACAAGACAAGCATATTAACACATTACACACATTAACAATTTTTTTCAAGGAAATTAAGTAGCGTAGGGACTTATTATAGCTCAAATAAGTAAGACAAATAAAATATCTCAATAAGCATTAGTTAAGTGCCTATTTTCCACTATCGACTTACCTCCTAGCTTCGCCACTAATAGGGATGGATTTTTTTTCATTTCCCCGCATTGTCGCCACAGTGAAAGTTGTTGGTATTGACGAGCCCAACAACGTTTCTAAGACCATTGCTCGGGGTCCTTTTACACGCAGTATATTTATTTTGTTATGTAATTACCACACATACCTTTTTATAGAGTAGTTCGATTTTGATAATTCACTGTTATGGAAATTTCGAATGAAAGACAAAAGCAGTTTAAGGTTTGTATTACCTGAGTCGTGGCGCGGAACGGTCGTCAGTGTGTCTCGCACGGCGTAAAGTAGCACCACGCTTTATCTGTTCCATCAGAGACGAATGGCACGCTCGAGGGTCCGGCTGGAAGTATCATACAGAGCTTAACATTATTTACAATCTATATATCGCACAGTTAGAACAAAAAGGACCCAATACGAAACATGCCAATTTTGTGATTTAAGTTTTGTATCTCTTATGTTAAGGTTCAATTTCATAAAATGACACATTTTGTTTTGTGCCACTTTTGTTCTAACTGTGCGATATATACACACGGGCCCGTTGGTGTAGTGGTCAGCATGTCTGACTTTGCTCCGTAGGGTCGTGGGTTCGATTCCCACCGCTGACAGGTGCTTAGGTGTGTACGTGTCTGGGTGTTTTATTTATATAAGTATATATTTAAATGAAAAATATATATAAGTAAATATACCTCGTTGTCTGATTTCCATAACACAAGTGCTTTAGCTACTTAACATGGAATGAAGGCAAAGTGTGTGTTGTTGTAAAATATTTATTATTATTTATTATTACACACATCAAAAGTGTCTAGGGATCAAGAACATTTTTAGCTCTAAAAAAAATAATTCTCAAATTTATTTAAATCAAATCTAATCTTCTGGATTGGTCTCCTACCTAATTCCCCATGCCTGTATCGATGACTTATCACCACATTTTGAATAAATTATGAATGAATTCAGTTTTTGTAAAATATATTGTTGATTGCAATCTTCTAAAATGTTGATCCCTACGTATTGACGTAGACACTTTTGATGTGTGTATAAAAATGAATTGATGTTCGTAAGTCTCGCTAAAACTCGACAAGGACTGGACCGATTTGGCTAGTTTTGGTCTTGAATCACACGTGGAAGTCCAGGGAAGGTTTAAAAGGTGTATTTCTTCCACCACTCGGGGTAGAAAAGCGACTTCTTATGGCAAACAAATGTTTTCCGAGACAGCTAGTTTTAAATAAAAAAGAACCGACTTCCTTCCATATCAACCAGTACTTAGACTTTAAATCTGAAGGTTGCGGATTTAAAATTGTTGAGTAATTTTTTTTTGTTTGAGCGTCTGTAGTCCAGTCGGTCGGATACTTGACTTGTAACCGGGAGGTCGCGGGTTCGAGGTTTATTTTTTTGTTGACAATTCTAAAATGAGTTTCTACTTAAGATCACGTCTGATTAGCGCCATCTGTGAGATGTTTTGGAACTACTTTTGACATATTTGAAGCCATCAGAAAACGTCACATTGAATTGAACTGACCTGAGCGCTAACGTTGATGAAGTCCCTCACAGCGGTGGCCTTGTTGGCGTTGTGTCTGCGTTGTTGGCTGCGTATTGTCGCCGACAACTTGTCCAGGAAGCCAGCCTCCACTGACGATGACATTCCAGCTGGAATGACAGTGTGGATATTGATTGCTGTCTTTGGAAATGGTTTCTAAGCTTCTATTTACTACAGGTTCAAAGTTAACAGTTATATTCACCCCTTTCATACCAAATCGGGGTAGACAGAGAGATAATCAAATAAATGCTCACGGTTTACCAGTGGTCTTAGATACTGGACGTATTAAGACAGAAAGTCGCTTAAGTAGAGACTGAATAAATTAATAACCGACTTGATATTACATAGATCACACAACTTTTTAGGGTAGAACAACCGAGTTGCGAGGTTTTTAGATGGGATTGTTACGACAGCTATAGCCGTTAATTGTCTGCTAACGTGTTAAATATGGTTCCTACACTTACCTTTAGTCTTGTTATGTGTGGGTGAGAGCGGCAGTGTATGGTCGCTCTGTATGACGCGACGCGGTGCGCGCGGGGACAGCTGCGGGGCGAGCTTGGCACTCAGCGTCGCTATCAGACCACCCTCTATAGGATTTTATCAATACATACATACATCAAAAGTGTCTAGGGTTCAAGTACATTTTAGAAGATTGCAATCAACAATATATTTTACAAAACTGAATTCATAATTTATTCAAAATGTGGTGATAAGTCATTGATACAGGCGAAAGAAGATTGAGATTTGATTTAACTAAATTAGATAATATTTTAGAGCTAAAAATGTTCGTGATCCCTAGACACTTTTGATTTGTGTAGTATAAAACAAAGTCGCCTCCCGCCGTCTGTCCCTATGTATACTTAGATCTTTAAAACTTTTTTTAAATTTTAAAGCGGTTTTCTTTTGTAGAGTGATTCTTAAGAAAGTTTTCTATATCTATATATATGAAAGAAAGCCGTGTTAGTTACTCCACTTATAACTCAAGAACGGCTGAACTGATTTGGTTGAAATTTGGTGGGGAGGTAGCTTAGAGCCGGGAGACGGGCATAGGATACTTTTTACCGCGATCCTATTGGTCGCGTCGTTCTATACAGGGTGTTACAGTTTGTATAAATATACTGAAACTACTCGAATGAAATCGCGGGGCATCCACTAGTGTATAATAGATGCATATAATATCAAGGAAACGCTGTTAA
>SJJU01014629.1:0-11944 GCA_012932125.1 Conopomorpha cramerella
TTTTTTAGAGCTAAAAATGTTCTTGATCCCTAGACACTTTTGATGTGTGTTTATGCATGTATTTTTTTATCACTATGAACAAGCGTTTATACAAATAAACCTTCAAGAATGACTATATACATACATACATACATACACTTCACGCCGGTCTCCCAGAGGGGTATTTTACAGAATGTAACATTATATGGACTCTGTGGGATCCCATGTTATTTATTTGTTATCTAATAGGTACTTTAATGCACTAAAATATGTGTGGACTTAAGTATTCTCTACCAGTCAATCGTACAATATAGGGTTTGGGTCAGTATTACATAAATAAGTGTTAAGGCTTTATTTTAATATTAAAATTTAAACCTGGAATAAAAATATTGTAAAAACAAATTAAATGAGTGGGTATATCCGCGTCTCTAAGTCACTGCGAAAAATGAAAACAATCAAGGTTTTATACTGTGCATATTATGTTCGTAGTGGCTTGGAATATGCATCCCAGGTATGGAACCCTAGGTATAACATTTATATCAATCGCCTTGAAAGAGTCCAAAGAAAGTTTGTCAGATACCTAAGGTATAGATTTGGTCTGCCGGACGAATCATATGAGGCTGCATGTAAGAGATTGCACCTGTTACCTCTATTTGTTCGGAGAAATGTAGCTGACATCTCTTACTTAGTCAAGATTCTCAGTGGTACTGTCGATTGTCCTGAACTTCTGTCAAAACTTGATCTCGCTGTGCCATTCCGCTCTAACCTCCGGCTTCATCAGAGTGTGTTGTCGGGACCGATAGTCTCAACAAATTATAGGCAGAATTCGCGACCTCCCATCACAAGTCAAGTATCCGACCACAGGCACTCTCCTGACCAATACATAAAGTCTATCGTTTTAAATCGACGTACCAATTTGACAGTTCAGTTAAATGTATTCATCTCGTAAAAATACTTTAACTTGATTGCAGCAGAGTGCAAAATTGTGTGAATGGGAACTGTGAAATTGGTCCGTCGAGTAAAAAAATAGACTGTAGTCCATTTGCAACCCTACGGAGAAAGAACATGAACGGAGAAAGACAAGACATAGGAAAAATACGCGCTGTGATTGGCTGTTATGTCACACATCGTGCGACTTAGCTTGTTGCAACCGTAGAGGGGCTGGTTGTAATTTTCCTTTACTTAAGTACTGTTATAAAATGTCACTGTGGCCGTAATTCGAAATTAATTTTAACGCGAATGATTGATGATGTTTAGCTTGCTAATGGGTTAGACGATTCAATTAATTCTCAACCTTCTGATGCATAAAGTTAACTGCTAATCGATACAAACTATTGAATAGATGTGAATGAATAACTAATGTTACAGTTTGTGTAAATTATTTTGTGTTTTGTCCTTTTCCATCATTTGACATTTCCGTGACGCGTGAAAAAATACAAACAATTTTTTTTGCACCTAAAAACTTGTACGCTTTGCTACAAATTATTATTTTGAGAGAATCTCAAATATTTATTTATTTATTAAATAATATGGAAAACTAAC
This sequence comes from Conopomorpha cramerella, assembly GCA_012932125.1. Classification (NCBI taxonomy): domain Eukaryota; kingdom Metazoa; phylum Arthropoda; class Insecta; order Lepidoptera; family Gracillariidae; genus Conopomorpha; species Conopomorpha cramerella. The sequence goes on from SJJU01014629.1 coordinate 1,522, forward strand.
TGCAAAGTTGTCATGTTAAATGATACCACATACGTGCTTATTCTTAACCGAATCTAACATTGTGGAATGCAATTAAATAATTTTAATTTGGAACACTAATAACTAAACCGTAGATAAGCTATTACAGAAGCCAAAGAAGTTTTCACAATCATTAAGAAAGCTGCTTGGGTACATGTGTTTAAAAAACACTAATTTTGAAACAATAATATAAAGGTAAGTGGACACATGACAGAAATAAAATATCTCAATCTAAATATCAAAGAAACCATTTCAAACAGTGTATTTCTTTTCAAGCAAAATGAACTTGACTCGAAATGGTCGCGTCATTCTGATAACCATCGTCCGCATGAACGTCGACTGAGAGCCTTGAACTGAATAGAAAAAAAAACCAACCACATACATTTATTTATGAAGGCGAAATCTCAGGCGGAATCAACGAAAACGAATAGACGGACCACTGATTAGCTTGGACGTAGGAAATACGATTTTCCAATTTTGTCGCGACAATCTGTCTTCCAGTTAATACCTATGTCACACTTACTCGTGTTATGTGGCAAATCCCCTCTGTAATTTGGGTGTTGAAATGACAAACAGCATTTTGCAGGCAATAGGTACAGGACCTTTTGGCCGTTCCTTGCGGAACCGCTGTGGTTAAATTGTCGTAAACGGGTAGGTACTTTTGCTTCTCTACTATACGACGTTACTATTATTTTTACTAACGGAAATTACAACAGAAATAATTATGTGCCCTCTAATGCCGACGAACGTGAGGGAGGTCCTGGTGACGTATTTACTTATACACAGGTATTCAACCCTTTTTTGTACGTGGGGGAATCCTCATGGTTTCGCTGAACAGGGTAGTGTCGAACTCTTACCGGCTAAAACCCCACGATGACCTTCGATTCGCATAATGGGTGGGTGTTCGAAGTACCCGAACGAATTGCGCAGGACCCGCTCAAGCGATCAGTCCAGCTTGGATACCGGCTCGGAGCAGACGGAGGCAAGCAGCTGCCGGGAACCCCACTCCGACCCCTACGACCCCAAGGATCCCTTTTAAGTCGCCTTATACGCCAGAGAGGGGATAGATAGATATTCTTTTCCATACGCCCGGAACTACAGGGCTGACTGCTGAGGTATTTAGGCATTCAGATCTGCCGTTTACTGAGTGGTAGATAATTCAAATTTTTTTATACTGTATTATTATAGTATAGTGATTAATATGAGCTAAGAAGCAAACACCACTATCAGTTACCTCAGTATACTTGTCAAAATGAGCTTTTTACACCGCGCCGAATATAGTGTCCGCGCTGACAAACTCGCGACCTCTAAGAATCTTACGTTTGTTAGTATCTCTTAACTATTTATCAAAAGGGTTTGTCGGGACGAAAACCTCTGTTCCGGAACTTCTTTGGCTAACATAAAGGGGTTAGGAAATGGTTCTGTCTTTAGCTCTTTAACGGAGTGAAGCTTGTTTAATTATACAAGATCATTCGGAAATGCTATGTTAAGCCAAAGTGGTTTTTGTTTCCTACTGAGTGCATTTCAGCATGTGCTAATGTATCGAAACGAAAACTAAATCGACTTCTTCCTACAATCCTACTCTTTCCTTAATAAAAAAAGAATCGCCTTCAACTTATACCACTAGTCGCATTACGATTTTGTAAGTTCTGTTCTTGATTTATCTGGTCTGCCATCATCAAACCCATTCTTTGAAACAAAAAAAAGTATTGTCGAAATCATTTTAATAACGACGAATTTATCCGCGAACAAACATAAAAAAAAATATCCTTTAAGAAGCACAGTAGTCCCTATGGATAAATCCTTGTACGACCTTAGGTACTTTTACATCATCAGCCTATATTTGTCCACTGCTGGATATAGGCCTCTCCAATAATGCATCAGTTGATTACATTGTGTATCTTGTATTGAATTAATTATCTTGTAAGGCCATTATTCTCCGAATAATCCTTTCCGCAATATAAATATTACGAAGGTCCCCTTTTACGCTGTGTATTGGAAGAAATTTAATAAGTATTGTTGTTTTTATAACCCTGACCAACACAGTAATTGTTAGTAAAAGTATATTATTAACTACTTCTAAGTTGAATACTCACAACATCTGGAAGTTTTTAATCTCAAAGACGCTTGTAAAATAGAATATCACTTTTCTATGTAATATTGTTTTCTTTGAACGATATTAAAAAATAAACAGTATGAAAGCCCCGGTTATTGCTTAGGACAAGGGAATAGTCGTGCAGCAGTTGGTGTTTCAGACAGTCCACTTGAAAACTAATTTGAACCGAGTGGATACGTAATATCAATGGCATTAAAGGCTATTATCGTTTAATTAAATTGAATATTACTTTAAGTGATATTATTAGACCTTTGAACGTGCAAATTGAATTAAGATTGTATCTAGACCTCTATCTCATGCTGATGTGGAATGTAGTTAAATAGGCAAAAAGACACTGCCTACCTTAGTGTTTTGGCTTCCCGACCTATAATAGAGTTGTTGCTAGATCTTCTTTTGTTGTACTCACGACATAGGCTAACAAAGGTCCTGTGTTTTGTGGGTGAGTAGATAGATAGGTACCTATATTTCGTAAAGACAAGTTACCTATACATAGGTGTCAATCCTTGGGAATTACTGCCTACCTTGTCGTAAAAGCTAGTGCACGCCACTGGCTGCCTTCTTGCTACAGTTCTTAGAAACCAAAGGATATGATTGAATTTAGTAATCTTCTTTTTAAACGGCTTAAAAATAAACTGTCATTTGGTAAAATTAAGAAATTTCTTAAGAATTTTTTTTGAAGAAAATCTTTCGGAACTAATTCCGAAAGTATACCATCTTTATTAGTGTAGTCAAATAAATCAATCACTTTATTATTTCAGTTGGAAGTCAATTCGTGTATAAATTCTATGCTAATTTCCATCCATGATTTATGTCCACTATTTACATACACAAAAAGTTTTATAACGTTATTCTTATAAAAATGTCAACTACATATTTTTTTCCAAGAGTCATTAGAATAATGACCGAAAAACTTTGTTTTGTGTATTTTTTTATTTTTTTGGGTCTTCACAACGAGTTCAAACAGCGTCACTTAGGAAATTAAGTCACCACGGAGTTCAATCTACATAACATTTGCGTATGGAAAAATATAATTTTACGTGGGAAAGCTTGTTGGGGCGCTTTTTATGTAGGTAGGTATTTACCTGCCTTCAGCATATTAACCTACTTAACACAAAAATGAACAGAAATTAATTATCTTCATCATCAGCCACATAACGTCCACTGCTGGACGAGGGTCTCTCCCAATGATTTCCGTTATACTGGAGGAAATGCCAATTATCGGCAGGCTGGTTGGCGACCGCAGTGGTGTTGTGATTTAACTACCTGTGGGCTACTGTGGGTAGCAGCACTGGTAGTGGGCTGCTACCCAGTACCAGTGCTGCTACCCGTTATCTGGAGAGATCCCTCGGTCGATTCTTACGACCCACATGATGGGAAAATTTGGGCTGGGATGGTGAAACATGTATTCTATTCGCCGTCACCACATAGCATAATAATTATTTTACTACAAATTAATAAATTTGCATCTGCCTACCCCGCTTTGGGACTAAAGGGCGTGAAGTATATTTAAAAATAATGTAGAATTATTTTATTTGTTTCTTGAAGTGTTTGAGTAGTAGTAGGGCAAGGTCAAAGCCTTGTCGTAACGAGGGGGCTTATTACCCGGGTAGGTGCACCCGGCGAAGCTAAGAGGAACCCATTGGGTCGGTCGGTCTGTTGCTGGAGACTGGCCGACCCGTGAGGGCCAGATTGCAGCCGCACTGAAGGCCGCGCTTAGTCGGTAAGAGTCAGATACTACCCCGTTCCGCTGTCCCCATGACGGCTGGGTGACCATGAGAAATCCCCCACGTAAAAAAAAGGGTAAGGTCAAATGGCGTAGAAATATTTGATAGAAAAGAAAGATCAGAATAAGGAGAGGTGGTCGATCGGCGCAGTTTTAACCTATGGAGTTTATTAGTAGTAGAGTAAAATTAGCCTATGGCCTTAGTCAGATTTTAAACTATTCTGTAATGCAAATTTACTTAAAATCGGTTCAGTATTTTCGGTGTGAAAGTGCGACAGACAGACTGAGTTACTTTCGCATTTATAGTATGTGTTACTAATTAATGTAATAAATAAGGTACGATTATCTTCTTTTCTATTTGCCTCACAATGTTAAAAATATCACCCTACGTGGTACAAAAAAAGTTTATTTCTTTGGCCCATAAAAAACATAACCTAATTGTACTATTTCATAATAACAAACTACTATCAAAAACTGCAACAACTCGAATTAAATCAAGAGACTTAAAAGAAAAAAAATAATGCTCCAGAAAAAGCCTCAGTCCGTGAGTTGAACACATTGAAAGCTTCCTGGAAATTTGCTGAAATAATATTTACAGACTTAATTCTCTGGAGTGAACGGTGACCTACCATGACGGGGGCGAGCGACCCGCTTTCGGTGTTCCGGTTTCCGAACAATGTGTTTTTTCCGACATTGTAGTACTACTGTCTAAAAAATATTAACGTCGACAATGTTACGTTAATAAAACACAACTGCATTTTATAATAAACAAGCAAACACCCTACGATTTCAAGAGGGTATTTTCAGATGAAGGAATTATTTCGGGTACTTAAAGGACCTGCTTAGTTTGCGACACAGGGGTCCACGATGAGGGTTTAGTCGGTAAAAGTTCTACACTACCCCGTTCGCTGGCCCCATGGTGGCGGGGTGTCCATGAGGATTCCCTCACGTAAAAAAAGGATATTTTAGCAATAGGCTATACATTTTTTATATGCTTACCATGAAAGCGGAAGCTGTAAAAACGGAAACAACACAAGTGGAAAGACACTGGTGAAATAACAGGGCCTCTATACCTAGATATTTATTATGTAATAATTTCATTTAGCGCAGGCTGGCTGGACAAATCTCACAAATTGCTGAAAATTAAGTAGCTTTTATATATAAAATATAATAAATACACTTCAAGCCTTATAATCCCAAAGCAGGGTAGGCAGAAGCACTTGCTCAAGCAAATCCCCACGGTACACCAAACGTATTTAACCCAACGTGACAGGTGGTGACACCTTGTGGTGTGCGGGTTTCATCACGATGTTGTCCTTCACCGTACGAGCGTTGCATTGCGTACATAGGCTCTGAAAAAGAATCCGATTGGTACACGTCCAGTAGCCGGACTCGAACCCGGGACCTCCCCGTTACAAGTCAAGTATCCGACCAACTGGACCACAGACGCTTCACTTTTATGTGACAGCTAAATTCCGCTATTCCAGAAAATGTTTATCAACATCATCAGCCCGTACTTGTCCACTTCTAGACATAGGCATATCCAATTGCACGCAAACATAGGCATCTCCAATTAAACGCCACTGCGATCTGTTTTTGGTTTCTCGCATCCAACTTCCGCCAGCCATCTTGCGCATATCATCAGTCCATCTTGCCTGAGGGATTCCTAGTATGACTCTGCAGAATCAAAGATTAATCGATCAACATTCCTGAGTCACATTTTGCATTACATCGCAATGACTAGTTATTGGCAACTGTATGATTCACCCATCGTTTTAGAAAATATGTTCGCTGAAAACTCTGTGAAAATATTAAAACCGATTTTCACAGAGGTCACATTTATTTTTTACGATTATGTACCGAAATGTTAAAGTAAAATTTATTTGCATCTTTCATAATTTCAGACTGAATGGTTATCTCTATATATATTATGATGATAGATATAAAACTCAACGTCCTGACTGTTCATTCATAACTGACAATTTTTTACAAGGTTTTTTATGATGTTTAGGTTAGATAAGAAATTATTTTTCATAATTCAACCCCCTAGTTAATATGAGAAAAACGTTGATTTTGAAATTATGCTTCTATAACTTTGTGGTGGTATTTTTGAATAGAAATTAATACTGAAACTACGCGAATGAAATCGCGGGGCGTCCACTAGTGTATAAAAAATTGTGAAACAAATTGCATGCAAACACGTGAACGTTCTATAGGTATGACAAAACGTGGGGACGTGATCGAACCTCTTACAGGGGTCAAGGTTTCTTAAGGGCAAATTGTTCAGCTTTAAGTTTACTTTACTGGGTACTGTAGATAACGCGCTTGAAATACTTCAGTTGTTTAAAAAAACATTTAAGGTAAATCTAACTAACTAGCTAACGCTAATGTACGGGAGTGAAAGTTCTGTATGGCAGAAGAAGCATAAAAGTAAAGTCAATGTCGTAGAAATGCGGTCATTGCGGAACATGAAATGCGTGACATTGAATGACAGGTTAAGGAATAGTGTGATAAGAGGTAGTTTCGGTTTAAAAGAAAATGTAGTGACCAAGATTGAAAAGGGCGATGCATGCCCTTGCGCATATGGAGAGAATGGTTGAAAGTCGATTGACGGAAGAGATTTATATAGGTTTTATAATTGACCGGGTGAGTAGAGATCGCCCCAGAAGGATATACATCGACCAGATTGGTGATCTATTGCACTCGGTTGCATGCGTCGTGGTCACGGGTGGACGTCGAAACGTCGAGTAAAATAAAAAAGGTAAGCTCGAACTTGTCTTGGATTGTGTTGGTGGCTTTATTAATTGTATATGAGGAGGTTAGAATCAAAACGTATTAATTTGCTTTTCTTCCCCTAAGGGTTTTTGTACATTTTCAAATATATAACTTCACTACCATGTACTATTTTTTTTAATAGTTTTTGAGAAATAATAGATTTCATGTATATGTACAAGGGAATGGATTGTTTATGTTTTTCTTCTGAAAGGGCCTAAGAGTAGTATAAGTTTTCCTCTTTTTTCATCAAATTTGGTTACACCTAAATTAATACGTTTTGATCCTAACCTCCTCATTTATAACCAGCATTTACCATACAACTGCTAAATTACGCATGACCGCTATACTCTTTGTTTATTTATTAAAGACTAGTGGACTCGACAGGAAATGAGTTGAGAGATTTTGAGAAATACACATTCAAAAGTTTGAAAGTCATGGCCATTCCTAGTTTTTCCTTTCAACCAAAAACAAAACCGCCTTTTTTGCGTTATCTAGTTGTTATCTTTAAAAGCTAATGATTCGGAATAAAAGTACCATAGACAATAAGTTTCTTCCAATGGGAAATTTTCAGGGCCCCTGTTTCTCTTAGTTCTGACAGATGGCGCTAGTTGTATTAGGGGGACAAATGTCAACGAAATTACTAACTTCAAGCAGTAAGTATTGAAGGCGACAGTTTTTTTTATTGTTTGTCTACATGTTACAAAAGTGTCTGAAGTCTAAATAACTCAACCAAATAATAAAAAAACGCACTAAAATATAACTGACCGACGTCCCCCTGGATATCTACTAGCGACATCTAGATAAGAAACTTTTGGAGTTTGAATGTTGAATGAATGAATTGCCAATTGAAAACAAAAAAAAATGTGACATTTCTTGTTCTTTGCTTGTACCCTTTACTTGGAAGGTGAATTATGAATTCCTTTTTCACAGTTCGGAGCCTATCATCTCTTGTGACATCTTGAACCTAGATAATTTTTTAATGAAACGCGCACAGACATTATAACTCAATATTGTTCACCGGGTGTATAGGCGCGAATATAACCAAAGACAAGCTCGAGCTTACCTTTGTTATTTTACTCGACGTTTCGACGCAGTTGCATGCGTCGTGGTCACGAGTGGACTGGAGTGCGGCGGCTGCGACGTTCCCTGGTTTGAGACGAATCCGCAACTACCCTCAAAGAGTCACTATTTCGGCCCACAACACTGATGACATCGGCTGTACAAGGCGATCTCGAGTAAAATAACAAAGGTAAACTCGAGCTTGTCTTTGGTTATATTCGCGCCTATACACCCGGTGAACAATATTAACTTCTTCTTTTCGAGTCGACAGCGTGTGTGTCCTATATGTTCTGTGAGCAGTATTCGGGCACACGCACAGTGTTATCTGTGGCCTCGTACAGGTCCTGCGGCGCGCAGGTGTCGGGGCACGAGGGGCAGACGACCACGTGATCCATGGATTGAGACATTGCAGAGCATTCGCATCGATCCTCGGAGAAATAACCCCACCTCACTAGGTTTTCTTTACACCTGCCGACCTGAGTTCGAAGTCTATTTAAGGATTTAACAATATTGAGTTATCTTGAACCTAATTTTGTAACTAGGTATGAAGCGGAGCAGTTAGCGAGCACGCTGCTGGCGGGCTCGGACGCCGGTATGCATATGGAGCTGCCGCCGCCGGCACTCATCAAACCGCGACGTCTCTGGACCGGGAAACAGATATTCAGGTATGTAACCTTTTTGTCTACACTGTAATTTACACACATCAAAAAAGTGTCTAGGGATCAAGTACATTATAGAAGATTGCAATCAAGAATATGTTTTACAAAAACTGAATTCATTCATAATTTATTCAAAATGTGGTGATAACTTATTGATACAGGCATGGGGAATTAGATAGAAGACCAATCCAGAAGATTACATTTGATTTAAATAAATTAGAGCGAAAAATTTTCTTGATCCCTGGACACTTTTGATGTGTGTATTTATTTATTTACATTTGACACGTATACAATACAGTTCACAAAGGTAGTAGTACAAAAAAGAAAAATAATATGAAGAACAGTGTTTAGGTTGGAAAGTTAAAACTAAAAAATTAAGCAGCGATCTACGATGATCAGGGGCGGTACGTCCATAGAAGCAAATAAGCTCTGCATACCCTGGCAAATTGACTAAAACAATTAGCGTAGTTAGGTATCTATAACACATTTAGTCGTCACGTAGGTACTGTAGGTAAATTAGGCAATTTATCTATAACAGACTTTCGGTTATTTAAAATGTGTATCGAAAACACAAATTCGCTCTAGACCAATCAAAACACTAATCTTTCATTAATCTATTATTCCGCGTGTCAACGAAAACAAATTCGTGCAATGTTGCCTCATCGTTCCATCGATAGGTAACACAAATTCCGCCTCAACCAATCAAAACATAGTATTTAGCGCATCAACGAAAACAAATTCATGGGACGTTGCCGCTTCGTCGCATCGTCTAGCCCGGGGAAGCTGCTAGACCTCAAGCTTCCTATTTTTTCTCTTTCTCTGTATACATCCCTTTCACCTCGGTCTATTAGCGCGGAGCGTTACAATGAAAAATATGGAGAAATTTACGCCACAGCGTAAGCGCAGCTTCTTCCGCATTTTTTCATACATTATTGGAATAATAAGGGCTAGAATGCTATGACAGTGCGAAAATATGTGCGACAGAGAATGAGTGATGTGTGAGCGAGCGAGAGAGATGTTGCCGGCCATGTTGACATATTGCAAGCATTGTTTATTTACAATGGACCGCATTGTTTTAGGTTATGTACGTTCATTCGCGCCTATTTTAATAATTAAATTAGACAAAAATGGAGACTAAGGTGTGAAAGTGATGTGTATAAAAGTGTTTATTTACAATGTGGGTCGATTCTCTGAACTAAATATGAGTGAAAAGTGCAGAGTCGCGGACGAATTTCGCCGGGATTGTTTTTATTTGAACTTGGAGCAAACACAAGGTATTATGAGGTAGTTTATTGTTTTTTAGTGTATTTACTTAGTTGGGCAGACTAAGGTATTTAGTGCTTTGGGAAGAGGAAGGTATCCACATTCCACAACGATCTGTTCAGTTCTGTTTCTGGCATACAGCGCCTGAATCAGCTGCTTAGCAAATTTTTGGGAAGTAACGTAATTAGATATTAATTTTGCTAAACTAGTGATTGATGTTGTGATCTTCTATTGAAATATTTTGTAGTCAGGCACAAAATTGGTACCTACTTAATGTTATTTTAGTGTCGTATGTACCTACTCATAGGAGACAGCTTACCCTGATGAAAATTTCACGGCACGCCACTGACGATGATTATGTTCTACAGTACAAACGTGTGTAAAGGCGGGTAATTTCTATGAAAACTAAAGAAAACCTATTGACTGATTGCCATAAAAACTGAGGAGCTCAGTGGCGTGCACTGGATTTTACAAAAAGGTAGGCAGTAATCACCAAGGATTGACACCTTTTGTGAATATCGGTAAAATCATTTTTTAAGGAAACGCGCACTGACATGATATTAAATGTTTAAAACGGGTATTATAGTGCGAAGATTTCGACACAGTTACATGTGTCAAAACAACGACGGCGTTGGCAAACAACGAAGGTAAGCTGAATGCTTGTCTTTGATTAATCTTCGCGCTATAATACCCGTTTTAAACATTTAATATGAATATCGGTAGCGGTGTTACGATGGATGTGTGGAGTTACTCGAATGGATAGGATTAGGAATGAGTACATAAGAGGAAGCCTGAAAGTAGCACCAGTGA
>SJJU01014640.1:0-20850 GCA_012932125.1 Conopomorpha cramerella
TTCAAATACAAATACAAAATGTTTATTGCGTTCTAAGTGTACAGTAAGGTTCTTATAATATAGGTTTAGTTACAACTTAGAAGTCATTTTCTGACATTGCAATGTTTAAGGTAGAAGCTGCAGACAGGCATCTCTTCAGGTCCATGTCTGCAGCATCAACCAGGGTGGCTGGTTAGTTACAACTTACTTTTTATTAGGAACTTTGAATACTTATTTTACTAGGTATACATCTTATTTAAGTATTTGGAAGTAGGTAAACCAAGTAGACAATAAAAAACATAACAACTTTTAAACAATGTTTAACAAAAAACAAAACAAAATAACGATCCTTATAGCACAATACCTTCCATCATATGCTGTCAACGCCATCTATGACTGACTGGCGGTAATACGCACAGGTCCGGCCTACACCAGCGCACCTGACTTCGGTTCAGGCTGAGCACATCCTTGCGGCGGCGTGCGAGAACGAGAGCCTCAACGCTAAGCGCATGCGCCTCGGCCTCGAGCCCGTCAGCCAGCCGCTACCCACGCCACCCACTAATATGGTGAGTCAGATGGAACTGAACAGTCTTGAATACTAGAAAAAGTTCTGTCAGCTGTTATATGATGCTGGAACAGTAGTATCCCGACAATGAAAAGCTCAAGGATCAACATAGATGAGAGAAACTAGTTTGAAAAACGACCTTTTCAACAACTAATTCCCTAAAGATTCTTCTTATTCTTCATACATCCGATTTTGCATCAGATCATCAATGAAATGTATATTTATTCATGGTCGGGTTTGAGCTATCTCCAGCAAAAATTGATGTGATCAAAATGTTAAAGAAAATCTGTTGCCAATACAAGCAATGGATTCTTCTGTATTGAATTACCTTAAAAGTATCCTTGAGGGCGACAAGGATAGCAGATGTAACCAAGCCGTGAGGTCAAGTTTAAGATTTTCAATCTTTTAATTTCCTAGTTCCCGATTGTAGTAATGTTATTTCCTACAAATTAGGAAAGTCAAAATAATGTATTTCGACTAGGTACCTATGGATACCTATGGTAGTTATGGATACCACTGCATACTACTGCTACTTTTAATAGGGTCACAGTAGTAGATGATTGCAGAGATGGAAAGCATCGTAAAGATTCCTAAACAGAACTCTGCCTTGCTGGATTTACATTGGACATTAACTTTTTATTACTAACGTTGAATGTTGAACAATCGTTGAATTACCCTTGGATTTTGCCTTAGCCAAGTCACCTCACTTCGTTCAAAAATAAGAAGTGTACCTATTAGTTTATTTATCATAAGACCCGTTTATTTGAGGTGCATGGTTTAGCTATTCTTTTTCTGGAGGAGAACAGGAAGGCGTAACGCGATCTTGTTGCCTTTGTACCACCGGGGTACCTAGTCCTAAGTCCTATACTGTAGTAATCTTTCTCATTGTCCAATCCCTACAACATTCCAGGCCATAGACACATCAGCATCCACAGCAGTGGCGTCGTCGTTCCTCAGCCTGTACAACAGTGCCATGTCCAGCTCGAACCCAGCGACCGCCGCCGCGCTCAAGCCCCAGCCGGACTCCACGCGGCCCGTCGCCGCCAGCCCCACGCTGGAGAACAACCTTCTAAATAACAATAATCTGAAGATTGACAATGCTAATGGAAATGCTGGGAGTAAGACAGCTAGGTACGATGTCCATATAAAGATAAACTAGCAAACCCGGCGAACTCCGTTTCGCTACCAGATGGATTCGTTTCGTTTACCCGCTTTTCTGTTGATTTTTTCCTGAATTTTCTTTGCTATAAACCTCACGGAGCCCGAGACCTTTCCAACGAATGCAAAACCGTGTAAATCAGTTGGTGCGTTCTGAAGTTACAGCGTCAGGGAGGAAAACCCGACTTATTTTTATATAGTAGATGGGGAATTTTCTTTAACGTTTTTCTGACAGATTTTCTCTACTCTGACAGTTTCACTGTCATACTTTCCAAACAAAGTTTGACAGTAATGACAGTTCTCCGCCCTCAAAATCTGTCGGATAAACGTCAAAGAAAATTCCCCATTGTGGTTCATTGTATTCTGGGAGATAAGCGCAAGCTATGTATGTTTATGAAATAATAGGCTAATTATGGGTAAATTTCCTTAGCCTTGATAGAATATTAAAATGCCTTTACCTACCTCGTTTTGGGATTAAAATATTCGTGAGGCCGAGAATTAGCAGCTAAGTAACATATTGACAAAAATCAGCACAAGCCCATTGTATAATTTAACAGAATCCCAAAATGGGGCAAATATAATGCAAATATACTCGTACAAAAATACTCTTGTTCCAAAATTCAGTCGAGTTAAACTGCCCATCATTTTGAGGGTTGCTATATAAATGGTAATGTTGAAGCTACAATAAGCGTTATACGGCTTTACCTTAATACACATTAATCTTACAGTCCAGCGTCTTCGCCAGCGCCGATGTTCCGCCCGTCGTTCCCGACCTCGTTTGGCACTCCGCAGACATTCGGAAGGCAGAGGTTTGTTCATTGATAGTTTCAATAACGGCGATGGGAGTACCCCATATTGCGTTGGGTTAAATACGTTTGGTGAACCGAGGTCAATTGTTTAGCAAGTGCCTCTTCCTAACCCCCTTAGGAATTAGAAGGCGTTTGGTTATGTAGAGGGAATGGACGAACATGTACATACGTGTAAAACATTGATATTTCGTGCTGTTCTGGGTTGAAAATAATGATTCTGAGTGATGGTACTTTAAAAACCAGGCGACGATCGTGGAAACACCAAATAAACTATTAGTCAATTATGACTGAGTGTCATCAAATAATTTAGTTTCTAGAATTGTTACTAAATCAGTATCAAGTTCCGCTGACACTATCTAAAAAGACTAACGGACACTGTTTTTGGGTTGGAAACTTTTATTCCCTTCTACAAATATATGCCTTAGATCGAATAAATACAGCAGATACCATTCACTTCTAGATGAGCACGAGGAAATAAATAAAGGTTTGATTCCAATTATCGCTCAATGTTTTTTAAATAAATGATTTTATTTTTTTTCAGCACAAACAACACATCGGCTTCAGCCGCTCTGACAAGCTCTGCTTTGCTATCGAGTCTCACATCTTTGCCACCTTCAGGTATGTTAATATTACTTAATGTAAATTTGTGAAGCTTAAATACTTCGTTTGTATTTAGCTCCTATTCATCCAAACTCATGGTTCACCATCATCAATGGTCATGGACTTAAATATTTCTGGTTACGATAGTCTGAGAAATTTAATAGGCGTGCTACTTGACATAGTTTGACTAGTACCCAATGACTTGAAGCACTTAATTTACAGTAGAAAACCACCCAGGGGTACTAGTAAAACTAAACCTGCTACTTTCTAATATTATAAAAGGTTTGGATAAATCTTAGGACGCGACATACTGAACGTTTTTGCTCCGTTCACAATAGCCGGGTTCTCGTCGAACCTTCAGACCAATGTCAGTTATGGCAAAACCCCGCCACTTTTGTTTAAACAATATTTTCAATTATAAAACAATATGCCATTCTGATTCCTACCATAGTGATTTTTGTTAGAGCCTGGATCTACAGCGGCATCCAGGCTAGAGTTCAATCAGAGACAATAAAACATTTCTTTATTTCGACACACAGGTACACACACAGACGGACACATCATTAATGAGAGGTTTTCTGATAGCTTCAAATATGTCGAAATAAGTTCCAAAAAATCTCACAGATGGCGCTAATCAGTCATGATCTTAAGGAGAAAATCATTTTAGAATTGTCAACAAAAAATTAAAATATGAAATGACAACCCTGTCTAGGTAGTGCCATCTATTGACATTTCTTAGAACTGTAATAAGCCACCTGTCAGAAAACCTCCCATTAAAAGAAGTGGAAGTGAACAACTGGCCTATACACCAAGTGTAGCCCGTTGTCTTGAATCCCACAAAATAATTAATGGAAAGACTTAAGAAATCAGAGGATTGCAATGTGAAAAATGTATTTGATATACGGGAATATTGTGCATAGCGAGGAGGATTACAGTGTCACATGAATGTAACACTCTTGCGGTGGAAATTAATGACTTTGGATTGGGAACCAAAGCAATCAAGGATAAGATTTAAAGGAATCCTAAAGTATGGGTCGATCTGTATGCATTAGGACAATAGATAGATAAGTTAAGAATATATGTATTTGATTTGTATAAAAGTAATGTGTTGCGACAGGCGTGGGCGGCGTGAACGCGGCGATGGCGGCGTACCAGAGCGCGCTGCTGTCCGCCATGGCGGCACACTCGCACCCCTTCCCCGCGCCGCTCAGCGGTGAGTTCCTAGGTCGGCGCTCAGCATTACTTAAAGCCGCATTTTCATTGCTCGATAGAGTTAGCATTCGGCGTTTGGAAGATTCGGGCACGTTGGATTGGAGTCTACATTTTATCTACTATATAAAAATAAGTCGGGTTTTCCTCCCTGACGCTATAACTCCAGAACGCACGAACCGAATTCCACGGTTTTGCATTCGTTGGAAAGGTCTCGGGCTCCGTGAGGTTTATAGCAAAGAAAATTTAGGAAAAAATTCAACAGAAAAGCGGGTAAACGAAACGAACCCATCTGGTGGCGAAACGGAGTTCGCCGGGTTTGCTAGTTTCTCATATACCTACATAACATTCTTAACCCTTTATCAGGCACAAGGAATATAGATCCCACTTGATTTTGTACCTTAGTCCATTGAAATACGGACTAAAATCAATGAATTTTAAACAAACCTTCTGCCTGTTAAAGGGTTAACTTCGAACTAAACGACCAATGAAACAAGTAGCACGGTAACGTACCTGTACAAGCGCATTTCAATGGTCGCATTTCAGTTTAAGGCTTTATCTAGGAAAACTCTATTAGGCAAACTCAAATCCAACGTCCAAGTGACTGTGTCTTAGCACTCCTATAACTTAACTTAGATGAAATTTTAACTTATAAAAATAATATTTTTGGCTAATATCTAAGCACTTAAGAACTAACCGCTCATTAGTCCGCCGTAGGAAGTGGCTTGCCAGTTTTGTGTGTATCACTAAAACAACAATAAGGTAGAGTTCTTATATTGACAAGTAAACTATTAACCATAATGTCTAATTATATTCATATGAGTTTCAACTTTAGGGTGTTAGACCAGGGGGGCAAGAGTTGTATCGCTCTGTCATCGTAGCAGAAAACGATGTGCAATGCTGTTTTACAAGGGATGACAGTGAAATGAAAGTAATGAAATCCGCAATACACATAGTTTACCGCTACGATGACAGAGCGATGCAACTACAAGAGTACAGTATATTTCGGCCTCAGATTCTAAAACTAATATATCTATCTACTGACGGGCCCGTTAGTGTAATCCGTAGGGTCGTGGGTTCGATTCCCACCGCTGGCAGGTATTTAGGTGATGAGCTTTTAAGTACTTGTTGGATGTGTCTGGGTGTTTTATTTATATAAGTAAGTATTTAAAAGAAAAAAGTATTTAAGTAAATATATCTCGTTGTTTGATTTCCATAACACAAGTGCTTTGGCTACTTAACATGGGATGAAGGCAATGTGTGTGTTGTTGTAAAATATTTATTTATTTAAAAAAAAAATACACTTCGCGCCTTTAATCCCAAAGAGGGGTAGGCAGAGGCACTTGCTAAAGCAAGTACCCACGGTTCACCAAGCGTATTTAACCCAACGTGACAGGGGGTGAGCCCGACGCCGTTATAGGGTTCACACACCTTGTGGTGTGCGGGTTTCATCACGATGTTGTCCTTCACCGTACCAGCGTTGCGTTGCATACATAGGCTCTGAAAAAGAGTCCCATTGGTACACGTCCAGTAGCCGGACTCGAACCCGGGCCCTCCCGGTTACAAGTCAAGTGTCCGACCAACTGGACTACAGACGCTCTTAATTTATTTATTTATTATCTACATACACTTTCAGCTCCAACCGATCTGTCCATCAAGAACGTGACGACAACGACGCCCCTACACCCGACATCCACGTCCACTTCCATAACCGGGTCTGGCGTCAACACATCGTCGCAGACCAAAGGATCTCTGATGTCACACAAACTCTCCGGAGCAGAAGTCGGCGCTGTCAGACAACTGATCACTGGATACCGCGAGTCTGCGGCGTTCCTATTACGATCTGCTGACGAACTTGAAACCCTACTCCTGAACCAAGCTTAGATATACCAACGAAATGAAATGAAAAAAATAAAAACTTAAAAAATAATGCATTCCACTTTTCCAAAATGTTTGGGTCATTCGTGATGAGGTTTCGGATCGTAAAGAGGATGAAATTAAAAGTGATATTTTGATTCCCGCGTTTAGTGAAGTCGTTGTTTTAAATGTTGTTGTTTTTTAAAATTGGAATTTATTATTCGATATTTGTCTTTTAGAGTAGTAGGGGGGGTTACTTGCTAATAAGTAATACGACTTTTTCAAGTTTTATGTTCATAAGTATTAATAACTACTTCGCCAGCACTAGGACACT
Organism: Conopomorpha cramerella; assembly: GCA_012932125.1. Lineage (NCBI taxonomy): Eukaryota > Metazoa > Arthropoda > Insecta > Lepidoptera > Gracillariidae > Conopomorpha > Conopomorpha cramerella. Next base: position 6,512 of record SJJU01014640.1, read on the forward strand.
ATAAATGTTAAAGAAGTAATACATTCTTTTGTGGGCAAACGTACAAAGCTGCCATAACTATTAATAAAATAAATAAATGTTGCCATTTTGAGGAATTACTCGATGCAAGAGTACAAAATTATTTTTGTCTATAACTAGTTGTAAGAAAAAGAAAAAATCAGGGAGATTCTAGTTTTAGGTTTAAAAAGAAGAAAAAAAAAGAAGATATTCACACGAGAGGTGCAAAATTGTGTATAGTTTATAGTAGGTTATACATTCGTGGATCGCTTAAAAAATTACGGGCAGTGAATCGGTGTTTGAAATTTAAAAAAAAAACTAAGTAAATTAAAAATAAAATACAGTTGTCGGACTTAGTATATAAGACAGTTATATTTCTAAGTTTCAAAGGCATTTTAGATTTAAGAAGCACGAATTTATTTGTTAATTTAAAAAGGAAAATACGACATTTTAGGTTGTTCACGTACCTAAATGATTGTTAGTTACTTACATACAAGTGATATTGTTTTATTCTCTTTTGTACGAATCCGGGTAACATATTTAATAATTACAATTTTGAAATACTGGCAACTTTATGGTTAATTTAATTGTTTAGTATACACTGCTGCTTAAACAGAATAACAAATTCATTCAATAATAACCAGCAATGAAAAGCAAACATTATGAAGAGATTACCAGATTTACTATTGTAATTTTTAAATTTGGAACCCACTTCACTTCCATCCGTGAATGAAATGTAGAGTTTTTCTACACAAGGGCATTTGTACTTCGAGTTCCATTTTCGAAATAGATTTCTTTTTCACAACAAAAAGAAGGAAATGAAGAAATAAGTACCTATTCTATTTATAATGTTAAAAAAATATTATACATAAAAAAAGCCCACGATGAATTGACGATTTGTTACCATGATTATGATGGCCGGCATCGGAACGGTAGTTAGATTGTATTAATCTTTACTTATAAATAAATATTGCTTAGTTACAAACAATGTACAAAATTTTGCTCATAATGTCGTTGGTAATGCTGGCCTAATTTAGTTTTCTTTTTAAAATACTTACAAATGGTAAAAACTTTTATTTGAAACTTCACACATAAATACCTATTTCACAAACGCGACAATTACCAATTAATGTCAATTCGCTATACATTACCGAGCCAGAAGGAGATTAATAGAAAGTCTATAAATAGATCACGAAATGAAAATGACAATAATTGTCACGTTTTGAAGTCGTTATCTGTGTGCCACGGAAGTTTCGCATACACTGGCCAGTGGTTCAATTTTGACAATCAGTGTTTCCATTAAAATGCATACACATACAATAGTATAGTCATGATTATTCTACAGTATAAAGTAACAGTCATTCAGACACACAGTGCTTTGCTATTTAATTTTTCTAACACAAAATGTTTTTTGATCTCGCGATTTTTCTTAGTAAGTTGTCCATGAATCTTATTTTAAGTACCAGGGCTTCAGAATCGGCTAGTAGAAACTCTTATGTTTCGCTTCCACAACCAAGAAGCAGGGTGCAAAAAGAAGTCTTTTCTAGGCGGTTCGGGAAAGCTATGTCAAATAAAGAAAAGTGAACCCTGAGTGTTCCCGTGGGAGTGGATTGAGCCCACGGGATAAACTTTAACTAGAATTCTGAGCACATTATTGTTCCTGAGAACATGAATAGGTCCCTTGGTCAGACTTTATTAGGGAGTAAGAGTACCTAGGTACTTAAAAGTACTTGAATGTTCCCGCAGACCCCGTACAGACATCAAAATAAAGTATTTCATCAGTATTGGTGACACTATTGTTTGCGACTAAAATGTCACGAAGGCAAAGCTTTTATAGAGTGACATGAAAAATGATACTTCTTGCCTTCATATTATGAATTTCAATTTACAACCTTAAAGTGGTAGACCATTTTCTTGGCTTGGTACGAACTGATCAATGGTCCCATAGTTATTCTATACACTCGCATATAACAAAATTGATCGAAACTCTACGTATATAATACCTGTAGCATTTATATCTTGTAACTGAAATTTTATTAATATTTATTTTTCGTACATACATTTTTAATGAAACGCGCGTAAACATTGTATTTAAGCTTTTACCCGGTAAGCTCGAGATTATATATAGGTAATTAATGCGCGCCAATATACCCGGTTAAAACTTTAATACATATACATCATACCCCTTTCCGAGAGGAGTAGGCAGAGATCATGGACCTCCACTTGTGGACCTAGTGGAGAAATCGCAAGAGATCATACATTTTGTGTCAACAAAACCAAATGTAAAATAGTTACATGTAACACGCACTGTTTTTTCTTAAATACATAGATGTTAAACGCTTACGCCAGTTTTCAATTTGTAAAATTGTAAATTCATGTTTGAATGTTATTTGCCAAAGAATTGAGAGAGCATTTATTGAAAGAGATAAAAAAATAGAAGGAAAAACTTCTACTTCCGTTTGTGACCCTTGTACATATTTTTGGTATTTTCATTCGCGATTTGCTTCGAAAGCGTCAGAACCATCGATTTAAACATACTTACTTATTCGTTATTAGGTTCCTTTAAGTATCCTTTTAGAGGATTGTGTTTAAGGTCGAGATTTATAAACCGATCTTACATTTTACTTAATCAATATCTTGCTTAGAAATGACACGTGAGTGTGGAATTTATGAGAACTTAAGCAAGACTTGGACAAAGCTCATTCTAAGATCGGTTTACAAATCTCATCCTTATTAAATAATTTTGTATAATCACGGAAACTTTTGATCTTACTGATGAAAAATTGTCAAAATCATTTTTTTATAATTCAACAAATTCTTTTCAGTATTGTTATTAGATATCTTACAACTACCTGAAATTTTGTCATTTTATCCGTGGTGATGTGGTTGTTATAAACATGTACCAATGATAGGTTCTGTTTATTCGCATAGTGGTAAGTTAAGGTTTGATTTCTGGAAAAACTCGCTATTCTGAACAACAATTTTTTTGTTCTAAAACAGAATAAAAACGAAATAACCAAGTGAACTTTTTAAATGACTACGGAAGAGATGCATGAGGCCCGGTATTAAGAATTTCCTAAATAGTTTCATTCACGATATCCAACGGCTATTTGCGTTAAGCCGATGAAGATTCTTATTATGCTACGTAGGTATAATGTTTCGTACAACGATAAAAATGTAATCAATAGAAAATTAACCTATATCTGAGCTATGTTTCCCTGGTACTAATTTAAGAAGCCAACGCCCTTACCACGGATAAGATGGACCTATATTAACTATAGGTACTATTGACGTTATGATAATTTTGCAATTTCAAAATGTGAGTTTTACAATTTTGAAAGGAAAATATTAAATAATGCTCATAAACAAAAACTGTCTGTTACTTAATTGAGGGGAATTGGGGGGAGGTTTCTTGGTGATAGGTGCAGGTAAGTATCAGCCATTTATCAGCAGACCCTAGAACCTAGGGTTTCAAATGGTGGCCAAGTGAACTGACCAATATTGATCAGACAGAAAAAAGAATTCTGATCTTGTTTACCACATATCTTTATTAATTATTTAGAATATTTAATAACAATGTCTAAACCACCCACTCTTTGATGCGTATAGAAGCTAGCTTTGGCCAAAGCGTACAAGTTATACCACAACAGTCGTACAGGCGCATTAATAACATATCTGATCAGAACAGTGATGATAAAAAACCGCGTAAAAAAGGAGGGTTAGAAAGTTAGGGCTCACAAAATGTCTGCCAGCTAATAATGTAGTTCTACTACAAAATAACGTAAATCTATTTTTAAATCGTCAATGTCACATGCCTAGTCTAGTTACTTCTTCGGAACTTATCAACACCAAAATTGCGAAAAATATTAAACTCAATTTGTTTATGCCAACGCCCAGTTCGTACTTGTATTCAAGAGGTTAGTGGTTGTACGTGTAATTTGTTCGGTCGATGAGTATCCGGGCTTCAGGCCTCGGGAATCTGTCATTGAACGGCTCTCTCCTGGGCTCCGACATTAGGACGCTGGTCGCGTTCACTATGAAGTCTTGGTTGGCCGGGGAGCCTAAGTACGAGAACATGGCCGGGAACCGTTGCGTGCCACAACTAAAAATACGAAAAAAAAACATATTTTACAAGTTAAACTGTACAGTGCAAGTGAATAGAACACGTGGAAGAGCACGTCTCCTAAGAGAATGGCCTTACGGCGGTGCACCGGTAGAGCTTGTTTATTGAACGTAGTGTAGAGGACTTATGTAGACGACTCTTTTCTAAATAAAAAAAATATTCTCCTGGTGAACGGAAAAGGTGATGTAATGGGCCGGGTGAGTAAAGGTCGCCCCAGAAGGACATATACAGACCAGATTGGTGATGTCCTGGCCGAAGGTGGCGTGAAAAGTACTCGAAACCGGAGGTCATGTATGAAAAGATGTATGAATGTAGATGAAGCGAAAGGGGTATGTCAGGATCGTGACAAATGGAGATCTGTAGTCTCTGCCTACCCCTATGGGAGACGTGAAGTGTATGTATGTATGTGAAAAGCTTTAGTGCCAGCTTTCTTCTGAGTTTTTCAGACTTACATTTTCAGTCATCCAAAGAACTCCTGTGAGAAATTATGAAAGAATAAAAAGAAAATATAAAACGTACCAGTAAACTGGTACTACAACACTTACGCTTTCCTGAGGCCCCATGAAGCCAAGCCCCAGACAACGCCATCGCTGACTGCGGGAGCGCCGGTGTCTCTCTGAAATATACACCACATTATAAAAGCTTTTATGCTAAAAACCGTCTAGGATTCGATGCGAGAGCAAACTGACTTGAGTTTCGTTTTATAAGGTAAAATTAAACAAAATAGCCCGCAGTTTTCCAAATGGTTTCTACAGGCTATGAGCTGGCAACTTCCTTTGTAACTTTTTATTGTGATAAATGTGGTCGAAGGGTCGTTGTGAGGTCGTTCCCTTTTTTTGATTCTCTATGGGGGACAGACGTGGGTGTATGTACATGTACCCAAGCAAGCGGGTTGGGCAACCGGTTTGTTTATCTACTATATAAAAATAAGTCGAGTTTTCCTCCCTGACGCTATAACTCCAGAACGCACGAACCGATTTCCACGATTTTGCATTAGTTGGAAAGATCTCGGGCTCCGTGAGGTTTATATTATAGGCAAAGAAAATTCAGGAAAAGCGTCTGTGGTCCAGTTGGTCGGATACTTGACTAGTAACCGGGAGGTCCCGGGTTCGAGTCCGGCTACTGGACGTGTACCAATGGGACTCTTTTTCAGAGCCCTATGTACGCAACGCAACGCTCGTACGGTGAAGGACAACATCGTGATGAAACCCGCACACCACAAGGTGTGTGAACCCTAAAACGGCGATGGGCTCACCTCCTGTCACGTTGGGTTAAATACGCTTGGTGAACCGTGGGTAAGTATATTTTAATAACGAGGATAAATGTTGGACAGAAAACTCACAGTGCAAGGTGCCCGTCTCCCGAATTGCGAGACGCAGATGAAATTTTCAGTCACCTGAACCCCGAAATTCCTAGTAATGTTGTTACAAGTCACCAGATCTACCAGCGTGGAGTAGTACTTCTGAAGTGTTTTCTCCTCATTCACGTATAAGCCGTCTCTCTGGAAAATATCGTAGTGTAGTAGTAATAAACATTTTAAGCTGAAAATGTTGCAACTAATAATAATAATAATAAAAGATGAAGTAAAGATTTTCTAGAGGCCTAAGGGATTTCTCTAGTAAAGGGAATGGAGCATAATGGATTGCCGATGGGTCGCTGTCGGACCGCTATCCTGTCCATGCAAACTCCATCCAAAAGTAACCCATATAGGAAACCCCCTAAGGACGTGATTGTAGTTTATATTATGTACGTTAACCCTTAATCAAACAAAAGCTAGTATATTCCCACTTGACTATCACATACTTTGAACCTTATGATAATTCCAATGAAGACATTCACTTCACTGGAATTATCTAAAAATTTCAGAGAAGTTAACCCAGAATAATCACGTAAAGTATGTAACACTACAGGACACATACATGCCTATGAGTTTATGATGAACATCACCTAGGTTTATGTGATGGAGTCGGTAATTAGAATAACAAACGTCAATAGAGTCCAAAATCCATCAGAAAAAGACCTAACCTTGTCTGATTAAGGGTTAAATAAATAGTAGCGGGCAGGAAACGAGTATAACAAAGTTCCGAAGAATACTTGGCATTTCCCCCAAAATGATCCCCCGAATGGAAATAATTGGGGGAGGTCCTCGACCAGCAGTGGACACCATGTAGCTGATGGTGGTGAGGATGATATTGTATGTAATTTACCCGGTCAGCTCCCCAGCTGGTTACCCAAAAGTCCGAAAATGGTGGCATCATTATTCTGTTCGGTATATCTGCAGCGTGGAGTTTGTGTGAAAACCTGAAAATTAATATACATTATTACGTTAAAAGAAAGGAGAAGAATCAGAAAAAGAGGTACGAGATTGAGCTGATGAGCTTCGTAGGAGAGCTAACCGAAGCGAAATTGAGGAATAGGGGCCTGCAAAAAAACAGCCGCTTAGGCTGAATAGAAGGCTAATATTTCCTGGAAAATGAAGGAATCTACTTCCGGAGTAGCCTTCCCTAACTTTTGCCAACTTCAGTTGAGTCATGTACCTAGTTTATACATATACGTAAACAATGGCAGGTCCGGGTTTTTGTACGCAAAAAAAATGCATTTCACCTCAAATCACGATCCAGCAGTAACATAGCCAGATCGCAGTCTGGGTTGCTCCGGATGCTCCACTGTGGATGCTTCATCACCTCCTGTATCTTGGTGAGCTGACCACCTTCGGTGACGAAACGGGAGCCAGCCCGGACGCGAAGGTGGCTGATGCTTTGAGATCTGAACACAAAAAAGAGAATTTGGCGGTGGCAATTGTATGGTTGGTTTTAGAAAACGCTGATTTAGTTAGGCGAAAACAAATTTGAAAGGGATAAAAAACAATGAGCTAAACCAAAAGAAAAGTGTTTATGATGAATGACTGCATCTCTAAAATACTATAGTTTAGAACGAATAATGATATGTGTAGTCAGAGATATAAATCCGGTGCCTGAAAATGATGCGGGAAAATGCAAGCAAGGGGAATAGTAAACTAATACGGGGTAAATGTAACTTTACGTATTACTGTTTTTTTTGATATTATTAATGAACACGAATTATGAGTTTGGTACATCAGTTACCCCAAAGGCTCGGCAGAGATGGGGATCCAGGGTTATAAATCACATCTATGACAATGCTCTTGACGAGCATTGTCATAGATGTTGGTTTTTTTATGCACTATGAACAAGCTTAAACATATTGTCTAATATTAAGCAGCGATGTGGTGTACGATGGAGATTATTCATTAGGTGCCTATTTACCCGCGACTTGAAGAACTCCAAACTATACTGCGCAGGAAGGCGCCGGCAAGTCATTCCACATCCTGACGGTTCAACAAGATGTAATCAACAAATCTCAGTATTTTTGCACACGCATTCAGGCACTATTTTCAACTAGGATGTGTTACGTAGTTTCTCTAAAGCTCCATCCCTTGTTGTGGTTATCTGTAGCTGCCCATACAAGGTTGTTAGTTGGATTCGGCAAGAGATCTGTTTCTCGAAGTTTTTCTAAACGAATAACTTGTCTAAGGTAGGTTTAGATTACAATTGTTCATAACTTCGAGTTCATAGCCATCTATGTACTATAACCGGAGGGGTTTTTAACAAGGATGTATGACATGACTTGTTTTATCCATGTTAGTTTTAAGACCGAATCAGCAGAAGCTCCATTGAGATTATTAAGCTAGGCCATGGTTTCAGCTATGACTACTATTTTATAGTCATTCTATTCAATAGGTATTTGGCTCTATATAATTACTTCATACAAACTGTTAGGTACGTCTAAACTTCAACCTTTTCATGAAACCCGTTTTCCGACTTTGTTTCATCTCTTATCAAATTCAATTTCACGCGTTGAGTTTAATAAAGTTAACTTCTTACTTTTGTAACTTAGTGTCGATTGTACAGGCTCGCTGATTGGCAAATATTGTTTTTCCACTTTCTAGGATCACTTTTAACAAATACGTGTTGGTAGTATTTTGCAACGCAAAATCATAAAAAAAAACATTTTATATTGTAAGAGCACCGTACATGCGATTGGGAGTTTGCAAAAAGTATTGGACACCTGACATCGAAAATACCTACTCCATTCTATTAAAACGGAAACTGTATAATATAAAAATCCTTATACCCGTAACTACTTTTGAGGGTTTATGCCCAATTTTCAAATATGAGCTATGTGTCTTAAACGCTTTGAAGACTCAGTTCATAAATGCAAGTCTGCATTATTTTTACCCTGCAGTACTGTGTCCTTAGAATAATTGGAAAAGGGATCATCAGAGAGGTATAGGAGTTTTAGTCTGTAGAAGTCTGAAACTACCTCGTCGTCGTCCTCATGACGGCGGGGTCTCCATGAGGATTTACGCAAATTATCCATCTGCAAATCAAAATGTTGTAAAACTTGTGTAAAACCAAAATATTTTATTCAAAATTGTTTTTTTTTCTATAATAATATTCCTATAGTCATCTCTGCCAAACCCATAGTTTAACCGTAATGTGGTGTTAGCGGGATAAAAATATGATATTAAAAACGTAAACGAGCCACTCACTTCCAAACACAGTTGGCTGTGGTGACAACAATTCTCGGGTTAAGAATGGCGCCGGAGCACCAGTGCTCGTCATGCTTCTGGATTGAGACCACATAAGGGAAGTCTTCTATAAACGCATCCCTTCCAGATATAAGACGCCGAGTGTTTGCCGCAAGAATTTCTTACAACGGACAAAAATAAAAAACGAATTAAACACAGGTTGTTTTATTTATTTTTTAGTTTCAGAATTAGTTTTTGCCGGTTTGGGCTTTACCTTTTTTCTTGCGTGGCAGTTCACCCTTTCGTGCTTGTTTCTTTTTTCCCTTGTTGCTCCTTCCCTTGCCGCGCTTGCTTCTCAACTGGGATCGCTTCCTCTTCCTCTGGGCTGGTCTTGAGCCCTGTCGCTGCTTGCTAGCTCGTTTAGTTCGGAGTTTTGAAGATTTACCTTTGCGTTTAATGGATTGTCCTTTAGCGTTCTTGGTCCTGTTGCGGACGTTCTTCTTCTTGCCTTTTCTTGCCTTACCCTTATTATTGGACCGTTTGATTGGGCTTTTCGATGTGGGTTTCGATGGTCCCACTTTCACTGACCTCCTAACCCTGACTGATAACGGCGGTACGTCTGCTAAATCCTTCTTCAGTCTCGGTAGCTGTTCTACATGGTGGTCGAGGGGAAAGAAAGGACTTTGAGGGATGTCAGGAGCTTGTGTTTCAGTGTCAGCCACGGAACCAAAGGCTGTATAACTTTTACCTTTGCCTAAGAGTTCTTTTTTCTTCAATAATTTCTTCTTCAGAGCAACTTTGCTCCATATGTCGACGGTTGGGTGTGCTTCCTTTGCAATAGGAGTCACTTCATTACCCCCATCGATTTTACTTGCTTCTTGAGATAGAGCATTTCTTAAAATTAGTATAAATATAAACGGCAAAGCCTTCATCGTTTGCCGGCGGATTTGGCAATGCTGATAAGGGCAAAAGGAAACGTTATTGATTTTTTTGTTATTACTTTCAGATTTTTATGGCCAACCTTCAGATAAGTAGTGCTTGCCCGGGGTACAGTAGCAACCGAGACAAGTTGAGGTTTCAAATATATCGAGCGAATTTACAAGGGAATTCTCTTACCTGAAACACTGCTTTAATCAATCAGACACCGTTACAACTTACGCTTGCTTAATATTGGCAGTATGTCTAAAAGGAGAAACACTATGCACTGCATAAACATTACAAAAATGAATAGTTACAGATAAAGTCATCAGCTCATTTTCTCAGAAATGCGGTGTGAAATCGCTTTCACAGTTTCTCCACCATATTAAGATAAAACTGATAGGATTCGCTGAAAATTGTGTCCTCCTAAGTTTTCCAAAACTACATCAAAGTTAGACTACGTTTACTAGTCCACTTCTCGCCTTTTAAGTCCAAAGTGGGGTTAAAAGAGCCCTCGATTCACCAAGCATATTTAACCCAGCGTGACAGGCGGTGAGCCCATCGCCGTTATAAGGTCACACAGCTTGTGGTGTTTGGGTTTCATCACGATGTTGTCCTTCACCGTAAGAGCGTTGCGTTGCGTACATAGGCTCTGAAAAAGAGTCCCAATGATTGGTACACGTCCAGTAGCCGGACTCGAAACCGCCACCTCCAAATTGCAAATTGAGTATACGATCAACTGGACCACAGACGATGTACTACTATTATACAAGTTAATTCACTGAAAATCTGAAACAATTAGTCGTCTACGAGTGTCTAAAATAGTGTATAAGATATCACAAATTACATTTGATTTCAGAAAAATATGAAATGTGCGAAAGTAGGTACATGAAATGCGAATAATTCCATACTATTTATTTCCTAGACCAGCGCGAAACAACAGAACATCAATACATAGTATAAAACAAAGTCGCTTTCCGCTGTCTGTCTGTTTGTTTGTCTTCTTCTTTAAAACTACTGAACGGATTTTGATGCGGTTTTTTTTAATAGCAAAAGTGATTCATGAGAAAGGTTTTTATGTATAATACATGCATAATATTGTAGAGTAACATTGATAATTTTTGAGGTTATTGTAAAGAAACACAATTTTTGCGCTTACATTGCAAACGCTGGCTGAGCCCTACGAGACAGATCAATATAATGTACTACAATATTGTTCACCATAACAAGGTCTTCAAAAAAGTCTGCGATGGCATATATCTATGTTTTTGGGATAACCCACAAAAACCATTTTTTATGTTTAAATTTTTACGAGAATTAAAGGTTTATTTAGGAAGCGATTGCTTTGAAATTTTGCATTGAAATTTTGCATACGTAAAGTTAAAAGTCCGGATTAAATAATAGGGTACATTTTATCCCGGAAAAATTTATATTCCCGAGGGAAACTTAGATTTTTCTATAGGAATGATAAGTTTTCCTATAGTTGTCCTATATACCGCAATATAACCAAAGTCCACGCGGGCGAAGCCGCGGGAGGAAAGCTAGTTATTTAATAAATCAATATTGAATTTCTACCAGTGTCGATTACTGTTTCAAAGATATTGCGATTTTTATACTGATCAATCATTTGTATTCTCTTATGCGACCAACATCAAGAACATTTTAATTCATTTCTAAAAAACAATACATTGCCTTAGTTACATACAGCAATAGTACTGCTTTTCCGAAAATCATTGCAGCTGTAGATGGTGAAGCCTCTCTAAATTGTTCGAGGGTCCAATCCAATGAGATTTCTTAAGGTCCTAATAGATGGTCCAAGGTCCAAGATTTTAGCCTTCATTTGTAATGAGAGTTCTTGCGAATATTCAAGATCACAGAAAAATAATCGAGAATTAAGTTGTTAAAAATTTGAGTCGTTCAATTTCTTAGTGCAGAAAATGTTCGAAGAGATAATTTTAGTTTTTGATGAAGTAATTTAAACCCCCTTATCTTCTTTAGTATAATAATGGATCTTTAAATGTGTCGCTAACCGCAAAACTCAAGAACGGCTGGACCAGAATCCATAATATTTTTTGTTGTTGTCCTAATTAATGTCAGGAAACGATTATTATTCAGCAATAAATATTTACTTATATGATTAACGATAATTCTATTTTAAAATCAAGAAGCCAAGTTCAATTTTCTTTGAAATTCGTAGTTTTAACCTTTGGCCGGGTTCAGAAAGCGAAATCGATTTTGCCTGAAATAGTGATTACGTTAATGCAGATAAACAATGCCAACGATACTAGAGTTCCTTTCCATTCCATTAGTGGTAAGCACTACTGACCTAGAGGGGAAATGAGTCCTAAATAAATAGGTATAAAATAAAACAATACTAATATTTTTACATTCTAGAAATTTCTTGCTGTTGACAATGTTGGTATATTTTGACTGTATCGCGCTAGCTGCTCTTCGGTTAACTTCGGCAATTCCTTTCTCCCTGAAATCGTCTTCACTGGCTTCTTTGTCCGCTGTCGTCCTTTTATCTTCACGACAGATTTGATTTTTTTGGGCTGTTGTCCAGACACTTTCATGACGCCTACCATCTCTTTCACTCGACGAGGATTCTGACCGCTACGTCTTCTGATGCCCGCCAAGGGTAATTTATCTGAAACTTTTATTTTGTGTTCAGTTTGTTTCAGTTTGCTTGCAGTTTTGTCAACATGGATTTTAGGTTTTTTGTTGAATCCTTTTTTAAAACTAGCTCTATTTTTTTTGTTTTGCGAGCGGGCAGTTTTGCGCTTTCTATTGATGTTGGCTTTTTTAGCTAGTTTACCTTTAGGTTTTGATTTACGTAGTCGTTTGTTGGGTCGTTTTTTGATTTTTTTAGCTTTACCTCTACCCTTTCTTAGTTTATTTCTTCCCTTGGCGATCCTCTTAGCCTTGTTCTGACGTGTTGCTTTAAGCTTATTTGGTTTACGCGGTTTAAGATTTCGTTTTACATTGTTAACTGTGATTTTGGCCATTGACATTTTCTTAATTGCATTTTTGGTAGTATGTAATGCTTTTGTGGTACTTGCTATAGAAGGTTTCATTTTAATTGAGCTTAAGGATTGAATGCTGCTTGAAGTTCTTGTTACAGAGTAAGTAATGCTTGCTGGTGATTTCTTTGCAGTGCTATTCTGTGGTAAAACTGAGTCAGCCGATCTCTTAGACCTTGACAGCATTGTTTTATATCCACTTAGGAATTTTCTTACTTGTGATCGACGTTCTGGGAGATACTCGTTAGGGAAATAATTGCTCTCTGGAATGTTTAGTCGTCTGTGTGAATCGAAGACCGGGAAAAGAGTGTACTTTTTCTCCAAATTCTGTGGAGTGGTCTTCACCTTTGTTGTGAGAGCTCGCCGCGCAGAGTTCCATACTGCAATTTTTGGGTGGTATATTCTCACATATTTGTGTTTGAGAAGATCTGTTGTGTTTCTTGTTTTAAATTGTCCTGCTATTGAGTCCTGTATAACTAAAGCCAATAATATAAATAAAGCCCTCATGTTCCAACATTTGCGTGGAAATGTTTTCGCAGAAACTAGATTTGCTTCCATATTCGAATTTTATTACCTACTCTATACATATAATAATATGGTGTTGTAACTCTCTGGTAATGGTGTTAATAAAAATGGCATTTTATTGCAAGATACATTATTTTTTCAGACAAAGGTGCTATCGAAGTTTTGACATGAATAAAACATTATTTAATAAAAAGATAATAGTTTTATTTACACTTACATCAAAATGTGAAAAGAAATCTTTTCAGTTTTTTACATGCTGATCTTAGACTATAACAAATGTTACAAAAAACGTTGTCCCTTCTTTTTAAAAAAATCGTATGGCTAGTAGGTATTTCGGAGCCTGCGACATACTGACTACAAAGATCATTTTTTAATGAAACGCGCACAGACATTATAACTCAATATTGTTCACCGGGTATATCGGCGCGAATACAATCAAAGACAAGCTCGGGCTTACCTTTGGTATTTTACTCGACGTTTCTCGAGCGATAAGCTCGAGCTTGTCTTTGATTATATTCCCGCCTATATACCCGGTGAACAATATTGAATTATACTGACTACAAGCCTACACTAACGCACAAAGTTCCCGCATCATGCGCCCCTAATCCTGACGACAGAACGTTAATGATCCTACCCTAGTGTTTGGGTCTAATCTATTTTAGGATAGTTGGTGCCAGTATTTTCTTGGCCGCCGGCTTAGTGACCCGACCACGGACTCACGCTAGCTCGCAGAGTTCTTACTTCATGCTACCCTAGTCTTTAGGTCCAATCTTTTTAAAAGTGGCTAGTTGTGCGGCTAGTTGGTGCAGTATTTCCTTGGCCGCCGGTGTGGTGACGTCGCTCTGAGCTCGAGACAGTCTCACCACGCGGCCACACTCGCGTACGAAGTACTCCAACTCAGACTCCAGTTGGCCGTTGTTGTCACCTGGAATAATCCACTTTGTGTTACAATGGGGATTTTGGAAGGTCCTTGTTTCTCTTAGTTATGACAGATGGCGCTAGTTGTATTAAGGGGAAATAATGTTAACGTAATGACTAACTTCGAGCTGTCAGTATTGAAGCTGGCTGTAAATTGTTTCTTTACATGTCACAAAAGTCTGTAGATTAAATAACTTACCCAAATAATGATAATTGTATTAAAATATAACTGACAGAAGTCACCCTGGACACCTACTAGCGACATCTAGATAAGACATTTTTGGAGTTT
>SJJU01014641.1:0-10631 GCA_012932125.1 Conopomorpha cramerella
CAGTACTTTATACTTTTACAACAATATACACACATCAAAAGTGTCTAGGGATCAAGTACATTTTAGAAGATTGCAATAAAGAATATATTTTACAAAAACTGAATTCATTCATAATTTATTCAAAATGTGGTGATAAGTCATTTGATACAGGCATGGGGAATTAGGTAGGAGACCAATCCAGAAGATTAGATTTGATTTAAATAAATTAGATTTTTATTTCAGAGCTAATAATGTTCTTGATCCCTAGGCACTTTTGATGTGTGTAGTAATCTATACGTATTAGTGTTGCATCGTTTTTGCCCAACTACGTCCAATTATAGTTTTATTTTTTGGTTTGTCTAAATAAAAATGAATCAAATTATTTTTTAATTAATTTTTACTATGTTCTTATTTACCACTTACGCTGTTAATGCAGATGTTATGTTATTATGTATAAGATTACTTAGAGTTACGTTATGATTGCAAGTGTAAGTCAATAATTTCTGTCTCAATTTTAGTCAATCTAACTTATAAAAAAAGTTGAAAGCATTGTTTTATACTAATACATTAAGAAATCACTGTCACACATGTAAAAAATGATAACGCTGAACTTTTTTTATAACTAAAGAGGTAGGTTTGTATGCATGCTGTAGTATCTGGTAGATAGCATATTCGGATTGTTGATAATACAATAATAAACTAAATTATTTTTTTGTTTTGTTCGATATTGTTCAGAGAAGAAATATTTAGAAATCGTTTTACCAGTTTGTCCGTATTTTTTGTACATTTGAGAAGCTTTTGAAACCTTTCCTAGCTGTGCCATAGGTAGATCTGTTCTAATTTCATCATTATGTACAAGTAAAAATCTGATATTACATACATAGTATGTATTACGTGCATATTAATTTCAATTCGTATTTTAGGACATAATAACATAAAATGACATAGTATTAGTATACTAAAGTTCAAATCGGATATTACGGCGCGAATTTAACCAAAGATGAGCAATTCAGCTTAACGTCGAGCAAACAACGAAAGTAAGCTGAATGCTTATGTTTGGTTAACCCTTAATCAAACAAAGGCTAGTATATTGCCACTTTACCAACAAATACTTTGAACCCTAGTGTCTTCACTGGAATTATCTAAAGATTTCAGAGAAGTTATCACAGAATAATCACATAAGGTATGTAACACTACAGGACACATACCTATTTAAACAATAATTTCACATTGTACTTAAAAGCTAGATTTTATGATAAACATCCCACGGGTTTATGTGATTGGAGTCGGTAATTAGAATAACAAACGTCAATAGAGTCCAAAATCCTTCAGAAAAACACCAAACCTTGTCTGATTAAGTTTTAATTTCGCACCGTAATACCCGGTTTAAACATCAATATTATATCAGAGCGCGTTTCTTTAAAATAATATAGTATAAGTATAGTAGTTCGGGGATTTTGTTGCTAGCGGCATGATTAAGTGTCTCTATAGTATCTTAAGTTTTTATGTATAAATCCGTTATTAATTCAATGCGTTGTAATATTTCAGGCGACGGGCTACACAACTTGCACAGATCGAGGAGTCGCGGCGAGAGTTTGAACGCTGTCGGCACGAAAACCAGAATAAAATAATGAATTAACCACATTCACCCTTACTGCGTTATTGTAATACAGACGATATTCCAACGAGTACTGAAACCAGCCAATCAAACAAACAAGCGAATTTATATCACAAAACGTCCACATTCCTTGCGTTTGTAACTACCAATGTTTTGGTGTGGGAAACGCTGTATGGGTTTCGGCAGGTGGATGCTTCATTTGCGTTCATTGTTGACGGCACCTCTTGGTTTGATTGAATGATTGATTGATGTCATTACAATCACATAGGTCTGAGTTTGACGTGCTGACTCTGATTTCTGCCCATGAAGGCCAAGAAAATAAACATATTGTTTCGTAAAATAACAATCAGTGTAACTTGGTAGGCGCTCTGTCGAATGGCGTATGACCAGACTTACCGTAGTAATACAAACTAATGTTTTTCTTGAATCAACGAAAATTAAGTCGCTTCGGAAGGAAAAAATATTATTGTTCTCCTGAAATGAAGTTCTGGCCTTGGGTATATAGTTTTGGAGATGTCGTTAACAATTAACGTTAATTTGCAATACATTCCAACACTAATAAATTATAGCACAATTTATCCAGTAATTTTACAATAGTTTTGTTTTTTAAATAGTATGCCCCAATCAGCATATGTAAATACTAAACATTATAGTATTTACTAAGCAGAAGATTATAATAATGGTTCAAGGGCCATCTCCACGTCGGAATCCCGTAAGCGTTTTTTTATAAATAAATAATCAAGTTAAGTTTTATGTTGCAATGGCGTTTAAATGGTGCTTCAAATATGTGTGTGTGTGTAAAATAATTGTTGTTTTTATTATTTCGTTTTTGACGCTCGATCGGGTGTAGCAATATTGTAATGCCTTTATAGGAGTAATTCATTGAAGGCAAATGGGGCGTGTAAAAGCAAACCCGGCTATCTCCACTTTTTGGCAGAAATAAAATGAGAATACCACTTTCTTAATTTTGAGCTATATTACTTACTAAGAAAATGGCGCATTACAAAAATAGAAATATTCGATAGAAAATGATCGCCAAAAAGCAGTAATATCCAGTATTACAACTTATGTATAAAAAAATATTTTTACTTTGAAATTTTGCCGAAGTAGAGTTTGTCAGGTTTGGTTTTATATGCCCCAATTGCATAGGCCAATGGCGGAATTCTGAAGTTTGTTGACGCGCTCAATAGATTCGTCAAGAATGCGACTGCCAATTTATTATTATTATAATTTTAATCTGTGATTTTATGAAACCGAGGAAGTTCAAAAGATCGTAAGGTCGCGTGCACACGCCAAGACATAATCAATGTATGAATTCGGCCAAGAATTTGGTCCATCAACCAATATTGTATCTTATGTGAATGAAATTAAGGTTATTTGTTCACTGGTCACTGTATGTTCTAGTGACATAGGAAGGTGTCATCAAAACTGACCACCTTCTTGGCCGAACGTACCTGTGTGTACATTTGACATTTTATTAATTGACATTATTTCTTTTTTGTGTAAAAAATAATATGGAATTTATCATTTGAACGTTTTAATTATTCGAAAATCAAATTTCATAAAAATGTAAATAATAATATGTTAATCGTATGACGGATTTTATTATTTCTCGTGTATTATTATTGATTGTAAATATGTGAATTTATGCAATTTTATGTTGTTTTTAGAACCAATGAAATTTTTGTGATCGACTACGATGTTGCGATGACTATGTTTAAGGTATTATTTTTAAGTAAATAAATATGTTTTCTTTTTAATTTTATTTATTAACTGAACGCGGCACGCTTGTTGTGTATATTATTGTAATAATTGAATGAAAATGCTCACACAATAATCCATTGCCACTCATGTGATAATTTTCTTCTTGCCACGTCCTATTTAGAACTTAAACTTGTCTTTTTTTATTATTTACATAAATCCCTGTATTAGTGAAAGTATTAAAAAAATATCACAATCGTCCAGTATCAATTCTTCGTCCTCGTAAAAGACTTAAAAGACAAAAAGAAATTTTAAGAATTCTTCGAAAAAGAAAAAAAAAATCGACTTGTCGCGTTTTCTCGAACACTCGCCCAAAATTTATTTGTGACCACTTGTGAGAAATATATTTTATTAATAAAATAAATGAACAGCAATAAAATTAAATTCATAACAAAACGTGTGAGACGAAACGTATAAAATAATATAATAAATGTTATTATTATAATAGACGTGGTTGTGTAGTTTGTAAATCGAGACGAATGCAAAAGAATTAACCAATAATAAAAAAAATATGCTTGTAAATCCTGTGTAAATGTTAGTGTCTTTACTATTCATAGTTTAGTAAATTTCACTTTCACTATTATTACTATAGGAAGTCCCTGTTATTGAATATATCCATCCTAATAAGACAAATAATCAAAAGTATCCTAGTTAGTTGCAATCGAGTACAGTACAGCGAAGATCATACTTGTTCTGACACAAAGCATTGATGCACAAACTAAGGCACTACGGAGTATAAAGTCGAACTTCCAAGTAAGTAAAGAACAAAGCAAGATTTCATTGAACTAGACAAATAAAACGAAGTGTGTCTGACTTCCCACCTCTCCCGCGCAATACGTAACGCGAAGTACAGCGTTTGTGGTCAGACTATATCAGTATTTTCTTGGTCGCATCTAATTGTGGAATTGTCAAAAACATTTGGTGACGAACTTTTTCTTCAATTTTAATAATACACATGTCGGTCAGAAAATATCACTATATGTGCCATTTGGCCCTTTCTTGTAAGCAAAATATGCAAAAAGTAACAATTCTTTATAATCCCCTCTCACCCACTACCGCGACTTTAATATTGTGCGTCAATCATTGTGTCAGAATGTCCCACGTTAATAAAACTATCGATGACGTTCTCGACGTATATATCATAGAGGTTAATAATTCGTATCGCTGTGTGTGTAGCAAATTACGAACCACCTTTATAACGTATAATATTACCTGAATAAAATATAATTTATTATTATATTGCCAAATGCCAATTTGTGCATTTTATAATCGTACGAGCTTCAATGAAAGTACAACGTGCATTTCGTCTTCTTTTCCGCTTGAAAGAAACGTATTCGACAGTTTGGTACGGCGTGTGTAGGTACTGATACATATGTGGTCACGTGACCACACTAGGGTAACCATTATTTCGGCGTTTTGAGCCAAAATTATTATCTCGCTGAGTGAAATTGTATAATCAAACTCAATATCTATTCGGGTTCAGGCGCGGTTATGAAGCTTAAATTCTTTCTCCGCAATATCAAACGTGGACAGTTTTGTTTAACCGTTTCTAGGACACGCTTCGCGCGCTCGTCGACGCGATTACAGTGTATTTAGCTGAGTGTCCACGAAAGTGTTAGTGGCGCCATCTTTTAAACAGTCCGGGGTTTGAGTTTGAGCTTTATCACGTTCCTGGACACCGTCCTTAGCGTAGTAATCACTAATAATTATATTCCATCCTCTTTAAAAAAAACTTTCAATAAGTACACATTAGGTTAAATGCGCCTAGTAACTAGTACTAATGAAGCTACTAAGCCATTCGTTGTAATCAATCACGTTGTAATATAAATCTTCTAATTTTGTATAACTGATCATTCAATAATAATCAATCGCTTTATACGAGTGCACTCTAAAAGTACTATAACTAACTAAACGCGTAACGGACTACTTATTTTAGTCTTTATAAAAAAAAAAATAGATACCTACGAAAATCATAATAAAACGTACTTAAAACATTCCATTTTTTAAACGTTGCATTTTATGATTTCTAGCAGTAATCGTAGAATCATAGGTTTAAAGAAATAATTTTTGTATAACTCCGTAGTGTTTTTTGCGTAATTTTCATTAGAATCGAATACGATCGTAAATTGTACGTCTCGATGTACATAATCGATGTTTTTCGGTATCGTATAATTTAATGTTGTGTTCTCAAGCGATCGATTCACACGCTGTATTTGTCGTGTGTCCCGCTGTCTGTCTGTCACTGCATCATAATAATTCTATCTCACTCTATCTCAGTTTATTAGACTGAGAAAAGACATCTCTGTTAACATCTTGTGTGATGGAGCTGGCTGAGGTTTCTTTTTAATGGCTAACTATTGCGTTGTCACTGTATGTATACTGAATTCTCAATAACATGTTAAAAAAACGGCACTAAATACGCTCCATGCGACATTAGTCCTTTTTACTGAGAGTATTAAGGTATTTTCTCTTTGTACCTACTGTCGTTGTTTGGTTCCTAGAAAATGACACTATCTTCTGCCACTCCATCACAATATAGGCTCGTAAGCAACAACCTCTAGACCTGGTTAGGCGATTGTGTTGTTACAATAGCATTGCAAAAAGTGTATACCTATAGAAGAAATGGAATAATTTATGGATATGTGCAAAGAATAATGATCCTTGTGATTTTGTATCTATTGCATACACATAGAGTTTGCATTAGCCTTCTGTAGTGAAGCACACATTCCTCTGACAATATTTTTAAGCCTTTTCTTCGTATGACGGTACATTAATCCAGTATACTGTGTAAATACTATTGTAAAAGCAGAATTGCCCTTGTAATTGTTAGAATTAGGCTGACCATTGTGCTGTGCTTTATTTTTAGTTAAATTTGTTCATAAGAGATAACTATTATGAAATTGTACCTACGTTTTTTTTTGTATTACTTTTAATACGATGCGACACTTTCATCATGTTGTGCTGCATCGATTGAACAATAGTTGTGTTTACGTCACTAAAATAGATTTTCGTTCAGCATGTTTATTATAAATTAAGCAACGTATGCACTAGGGACAAATATCGCGTTATAGTGTTGCCATGTACTTTACTAGATAACCCTGGCAACATTTTGCTGATGTATTGTGCCTCTAGTGAAAACGAGGCTTAATTAATTTAAAGCCAATGAAAGAAGATTTGTATTAAAAAAAAACTAGACAACTTTAGACTACAAAAATTGGGTTTTAATTTTATTTTAACAGTGATAAGTAATTTAAGTAGTAATTAGCTATAGCGTAGTGTAGCTGCGTATTCATCGCGAACACTTTACGTGCATAATAAAGAAGAAAAATAAAAAGCAAAAGAGATTTTTAATATTTAATTAGGTACAGAAACATTTCACAGTTTAGTGGAAATATTTTTGCCAAGTAGTAAATTAATTATTCCAGTCAACTGCTGTCATTAATGATTAAATAAATGTAATTATAAAACACGGTCGAGTATTTTTTTATTATATTTAGTAAGTATATTAGTCAGTTTAGTTGTTAGGTACTACCTTGTTAGTACAAATTTAGCATACCTAGTGCATGTTTAAGGCCCTTATTCTGAAATAATAATTCGTTAACAATAATCAGTACTCAAGTGTCGCTTGAGCGTATTTTGTCACTTTTACAATAATACGATAAGAGCGTAACAGACGTTACAAGAGCAGATTGATTGTAGTTTCAGGATATGGGTCTGACTTTTTTAACTAGAAAGTATCATTAGTAGTGTAGGTACTATTTTAAATGGGATTTTCTGTGTAAGGACGGCACGTTAAGCTGTGAGTCAAGGCTAGTGTCGATAAACCGTGTTAGAGGTCATCTTACAGTTGCTGTTGAGCTGACTACTTGCTTCACACTGGCTTTTCTCTACTTGAAAGGACCCGGAGTAATAACTATCAAATCAAATAAGAACCTAGGTCGCAAGTGTCTTGGATATCCGGGAAATACGCTAAACAGAAGAAGTGATGGTAAGTACATAAGTGCCAGTACTAAGTACCATGCTACTACAGTTTCCATGAAAATTCTGCCGTTATAGCAAAGAGGGCCAAGACTCAAATTACACGGCTCTATTTACACATTTTGTCATGTTCCTTCGTACGTCTGTTCTGCCGTCCAGTAACTAAAACGTCACTAAGCGCCATGAGGTCGATTTTCACTTTTTAATGCCATCGTAATCAGAAAAAAGCTCTATCTTTCAGTCTAAGAAAGAGTTCTCTGTGATTTAGTTTTTAAAATAAAAAGAAATATTATTTTGAAGGTCTTCAAGTCGCGGGTGAATAGGTACCTAATGAACAAGTGTGTTCCATTGTAGACCACATCGCTGCTTAACATCAGGTATGATGGTGGTCAAACGCTTGTTCATAGTGACAATTTTGCCGTCAAGTAACTTATTTCAAGTATTTTGCAATAACTCAATTGCAATAAAATTTTCGGCCATAACTCAAAACTTACTTTTGGTTCGTAGTGGCATTTTAGTTGACGGCAGTGCTGTATGACGAACCAACAACGCCGTGAAAAAGAAATCACATATTCCGTTACTCCGAAATATGGGCTGGTATTCTATGAATTTCTTAAGACATTTAGGAGAGGTACACTGCTGTTTTTGTGAGAGTATTATTAAACAATTCAAACAAAAGATACGTATACGTTCGTTATGCGACTGAAACTCTGTCACTTGTAAAATTTCGTTATTTTTTTTCGATTTGTTGCTACGAAGAATTTGCTCTGGAGCGGATTTAAATTAAAATAGTAGTTCGAAAGTAGGTAAATGAAAAAAAAAGAAAATTTCCTTGGACGTTTCAGGTGCCATGTAGGTACCTAAGATGAGAAAATAAGAAAACGGCCGTTCGTTTGGTGTCGATAATTCGTCTTTTTTTGTCAACATCATCCATCATCATCATACATCATCATCACCTTACATTACTATAACGAACGATAGTTTTCGTCACTGAAGTTGGCTTTTTAAACACAAATTGAATAATCGTTTGACCACCGTCCTGCCTGATCGTCGCCTGCCTGCATCGTAGAAACAGCGATGTGGTCTACTATGGAGCACACTTGTTCATTAGGTACCTATTTATCCGCGACTTGAAGACCTTCAGACTGTATTGAGCAGGAAACACAGTCATTTCACATCATGGCGGTTCGCACTGTGAAAATAAACGCAAACCGTTTGGTTCGCGTAAATGGTAAATTGCAGCAGTTAGTACCAATTTTAATTTAAAGGTACAAATGAAATAAAGCCACTAATGCCTGGGTCACACGGCTTAGCATTACTCGTACAGGTACCTACAAGTACATCTCTTGTAGTCAGTCAGGGGTAAGTATACGTAACACGAATAACAGCTCATTCCCAACTAAGCCGATCGTCCACCGCGAACTTAGTTAAGCTAAGCTAAAACTATGTTGTCCGTCCACAAAAAAAATAAGCCAAAACGGTGTTAGTGACGGTCAGTTTGTGCTAGAACGTTGAGTTAACCGGACGATGGAAGAAGAGACGAACTATGACGAGAGTTCAGAGGAAGATTACAATCGACATAGGAAAAGAAGATTGATTATTGCGCATTTTGTAAAGAAGAAACGCAAAGACTGATAGATCCTTTGTTCAAACGATAAGCTGTGAGATCAGAGATAAGTTCAGTATCTTCCAGTGTCTCAGTACGTGTAATATCCTGGATTTCACTTGTATTACCAGCTTCCATTAAATTGTTTGTTGTATTATTCTGGGTTTCGTTTACGTTGCCATTTCTTGGACAGTTTTTCATATAAGGCAATAAAAATTCAAGTAGACTGGCATATTTCCAAGTGTTTATTTGTGGTGCAGCTTGGCCATTTGTACAGGTTTTAATTCTTTTTATCAATTCTCGATGCCCATCTCGTAATTTCTTCCATTCGTTTTTTGCCCTTTTTACTGAAACAGTAATAAAAGGTTCGGGCTCCCTTTTCTCTTAAAGTTATAATCATAATAACATAATAAATGCGAAAATTTGTTTTTTCTTTCTTTTCTTTCTTTATATTGCATAACATATTTAACAAACAACTCCATGCTGCTAAATACGTGTTTCACTATTTCTCACTGTACAGGACACTCACTCTGACGACTCTGTACAAACACATTCAAACAGCACTAGCGAAAGGCGCCAGAGGGGTACGTCAAGGTAGCGAGGGGCGCTTAGTTTAGCGCACATAGTTTCCAGCGGCCTACACAACTAAGTTAGTTCTACTTAGCTGGGCTATTTTACGTAGCTTAGCTGGCATAGTTTGCGGTGGACGCATATATGTATGAAAAACCAACCCAACTATGTGAGCTAAGTTAAACTTATTTAGTTTCGTTGCCCTTCGTCCACTTGGATCCATTGGTTCGATCCATTGATGGATCCTACTACACTTTTTGTTCCACTTGAGTCCATCGTACCAATTAATTACAAATAATGGATCTTAAGACACTTTAAGGTGGACTTGGATCCTCTAAAAAGTTTTATTGAAATAAAAGAGCATGTAATTATATAATTATTTTATTTTTTCCAAAAACAAAGGCACTGAAATTACTCCATTTATGAGCTCCATTTGACACTCTTGAATAAAGTTATCCTTTGATACTTGTGGTACGATGGACTCAAGTGGAACAAAAAGTGTAAGTAGTAGGATCCATCAATGGATTGAACCAATGCAATGGATCCAAGTGGACAAAGGGGTTTCGCCTTGGCGGTGAACAATCGGCTTAAACAAAACCATTTAATATTTCGTGTCTTACTGAAACATAAACATTGTACATAAAATATCTCTTTACGACAAGGCGAATAGAGAGCGAACTTTTATAATGAAATAAATTAGGCATAAACCCGCGATTTTGTGCCGGTAAGTCACGAAACGATTTTGGCCGTTCTTATGGATGAATTCGTAAAATATTGTCTTACCTATGCTTAAAAATAACGACGCCTAAGTATTACTTGATGCTAAGATAGCAGTGTCTTTAGTTATGTAAACTTATTGAACTATTTGAATGTGTATAGGTTAGGTACATGGACGTGGGACCCATTTATTCTATAGAATATGGCGTTCATGAACAACATGTGTTCGGTCGTATTCTCTAGGAAAAGTAAGAGAAGGAAACTTGTTCTATAGAACAAATGGGACCCACCCGGTTACATAGGTAGGTAGGAGATAATGTCAACATAGCATATCTATTATGTACCTACAGTCGCCCAAAAATCTAGTCTACCACCACCTTAAGGTTGAAACTTATATGAATG
>SJJU01014643.1:0-18241 GCA_012932125.1 Conopomorpha cramerella
TAGTACATCTTCAAAATATATTTCAGCAAGGTCTAGACATAAACCGCCGTATTCACTAAAAAAGTTAAAACATAGACTAACTAAAGAGGCAGCTGGCGTGTACACTGGCTTTTACGACAAGTAGGCAGTAAATCCCCAAGGGATTGGAACCTATGTACAGGTAACTTGTCTTTACGAAATATAGGCTACCTATCTACTCACCCAAAAAACACAGGACCTTCGTTAGCCTATGTCGTGAGTACAACAAAAAAAGATCTAGCAGTAACTCTATTATTAGGTCGGGAAGCCAAAATACTAAGGTAGGCAGTGTCTTTTTGCCTATATGGTGTGCACGCCACTGCTAAGAGGTAAGTATAGGTATAAATTTAGACTGTTTTGTCGATATTTAGCGTACATTTGACCAGTTAGCAAGTGCCTCTGCCTACCCCGCTTTGGGATTAAAAGGCGTGAAGTATATTTATTTTAATTTTATTGACCAGTTTTTGAGACCATTATTAGTGTCCATTATTAGTATTACTAGCGTTCTAACTTTATGAATACCGCGGTAACTCTTTTTTCAATCGGGGAATTTTCCTTAAAAAAAGGTCTCTGGAAAATGTGGGGAAATGATGATTCAACCACAATTTCTTTGGAATTATGGATTTTGTACTATGTTGCTTGGTTGGCGTTTGAAACTTGGTAGTGTTGCGACACTGGCAATGTTGGTTAAATATGAATCGAGTTATTGATTAAATAGATATAAACCGCCCGCGAGCGTTGTATTGTAAATAAAATTAATTACCAGTTTTGTTTCATTAAAACTACACATTAAGCAAAAAGAAATCCTAAAAACAAATCTAACCACGAAGTTTTCGAGTTGGGGAATCGATATTGTTTTATACAGGGTTACTTGTAACTCGACGTATTCCTGGTATGGGATGATAGAGGAGTTAAAATGCAATAAAATAAACCTCCATATGTATGGTCGGAAATTAATGGTTCTTGAGATATTGACTTACAAGTAACCCTGTATAATCGTACGTCAGTTTGACACCTGTCAAAAAGGAATAGTTAAATTTGCCAGGGTTTTGTACATGATTTGGAAAATATATTTCTCTCAATTTGCGTTGTTTTTTTTCACGCAGACAAATAGGTCTAAGTGTAAGGCCAATCCCAGTAGAGGTTTTCAAAGTTTACTTAAACGTTCATGGTCGAACATTAATTTATACCTAACGTTCGAGAAAAACACCTTCTAAAATGTATGACAAGTTTAAAATAGATTGATGATATTTTTAGATAGTAGTTAGTTAACTTTTTTCTTTGCGAGAACCGGATATCTAGTCAGCCAGGGAGGATATTGGCCCTTTGTGGTGCGTGATGTGTAACTATGGATTCTCTTAGGGACACCTGTGCCACCCCCGCACTGCGTCCTGTAGGACTCGCGTTTGCTTCGGGGAACCGGTCACGGTCCTCCGTTTTCTGGGATTGTTAGTCTACTGCGGTGACAGCGTGGTAACACACTACGCTACCGCTCCCCTACCCCAGAAACCAATAGTAGGGGGGGCACCGTTACTAGTTAAGTACCTGTAATACCATATGGTATGGCAGTGGCGTGCACTGGCTTTTACGACAAGGTAGGCAGTAATCCACAAGGATTGTCACCTATGTATAGGTAACTTGTCTTTACGAAACATAGGTAACCTAACTCACCCACAAAACACAGGACCTTCGTTAGCCTTTGTCGTGAGTACAAAAAAAAAAATATCTAGCAATAACTCTATTATTAGGTCGGGTAGCCAAAATACTAAGGTAGGCAGTGTCTTTTTGCCTGTATATGGTGTGCACGCCACTGTTGTATGTTATACAGTTGATCAAGAATCTGCTCTACTAACTACTACCCTAAGGTACTCAAACGAATGTCATTATACATTAAGGTTATCGCATAAACGTTAATAGGACAACCAGGAGAACGGCAAAACGTCATCCATACCAGGTGCATTTACCATTTACGACGAACCAAACGGTTTGCGTCTACTTTCATAGTGCGAACCGCTAGGATGTGGAATGACTTGCCGGAGTCTGTGTTTCCTGCGCAGTACAGTATGAAGGTACCTAATGAACAAGTGTGCTCCATCGTAGACCACATCGCTGCTTAACATCAGGCAGGATGGTGGTCAAACGCTTGTTGTTGTGTTAAAAAAAAATCTTAATAAAGCGACTTCAAAAAAAGGACGTTACTCAATTCGGCCGTATGTCTTTTTATATTTGTTTGTGGATAACTTCGTCGTTTAGGTATGTATCGATTCTGATGATTATTTTTTTATGGAAAGTAGAAATATCTACTAAAGGACCAATGATAATGAAATCGGGGTTTTTATCATGGCAGGCCAGATAAATCAAGGGGAACATAAAAACATTGTTAGGAGTATTAGTAGAAGTCGGTTCTTTTTTCTTTAAAATTATAGCTTGTCACAACATAACAATTTTTACCATATACCTTATTGATATTTTAGTGACACAGGAAGTGTCATCAAAACTCGAACACCACTTTCTTGGTAGACCAGCACCAGCTTTGAAATAATAAAAAACACATCCAAATCGGTTCACCCAGGCGAAAGTTCTGAGGTAACAAACATAAAAAAAAATACAGACGAATTGAGAACCTCCTCCTTTTTTTGAAGTCGGTTTTAAATCGACGACGTTTGTAGAGCATTATCAATAGGTATGTATTACTTTATCATCATCTTGTCATCCGTGGGTTCGATTTCCGCCACGGACATAATGCTTTAGTGATGAGCTGAGGCATTTGTTGTGTACACCCAGACGGATGTTTCATGTACTCACTATTGGACTCAACAGACTTTGTCCTGTCTTAACTATTAATATGAATATAAAATTAGTATAACTTGCAGGCCTATAGGTAACCTGGAAGAAAACGCTTTCAGCGATAAGGTCGCCTTTTGTAACCTTGCCATTGTCATTAGTGCCCTTATATTGTAAGATCTTAGTATACAATAAAGTGATCATTAATTCAGGCCCAGCAGTGGATGTCATTTTTTGCTTTCATAAGAACTTTCTACTGTCATTAATGAGCACAACAAAGGAAGAATTAGCGAAATCGGTCCACCCGTTCCGGAGTTATGACATGACAACGAAAAGTGGCTTTGATTTTTATATAATACTTAGATATAAATGTATTTAAAAATATTTATTTAAATGTATAAGTCTCTGGAACCCATGGTACAGGGTATCCTAGTTTGTGGTCAGGTGACCGTGTGTAAAACTGGCCGGGACATTTTTACACACTATTTATACTACATATTTATTTAGTGCCACCTCAGCTCTATCTTACTTTATCCTCTCTTTCAGATCTCTGTAAATGATTTCTTCAGTTCATATTGAGATACATTTCGTTGAAATAAATCAAGGGAAAATCCATGAAAAAATCTTTAGGTACTGTGGTTTTTGGTTTGGCTTTTTTACTTCTGTTTGAACATTATGAAAAATAAACCTCCGCTCGAAACCGCAGTTTTCACAATGGTATCGTAATTTAGATCGTACTTAGAATAGCCGGTGCAATGTTTCAGCAACACGCAGCTTCTATTATTGCAAGTTATGGTTACAAATCGATGAAATATACATTTCTCGTGAGCTTAAACCGTTCTTTTCGTGAACAAAAATAGTGGGTGGCTGGTGGATGCTGCAGACATGGACCTGAAGAGATGCCTGTCTGCAGCTTCTACTAGGTACCTTAAACATTGCAATGTCTAAATGACTTCTAAGTTGTGTCAGAAAATGACTTCTAAGTTGTAACTAAACCTATATAAGAACGTTACTGTACACTTAGAACGCAATAAACATTTTGTATTTGTATTTGTACTGTCGTTTGCTATGGCCATTTTATCACAGCATTTTCTTTCCTACTAGAATATATCCGATTATGACCAGTTGGAAAATATTCGGATAATATGGAAAAAGGTCTCAACACCAGTATCACGCGCCATAACCTCATGCGAATGAATTCGAAAAAAAAAAAATGTTTTCTCAAAATCAAAACGTAATATTGTTAGGTAGGTATAAATAAGTAAACTCCGGTTTTCGACCGGTAGTTCAATAGTAGCACTTGTTCGGGTTTTAGGACTTAGTGTATACTGTAGCTTTGACTTTGAATCGCCCCACCAAGCCGTCCCGCCCCTCGACGATCTGTTTCAATGTCTTGATGGATTTTGATAGTGATTTTGTAGATTAGTTCGTTGTAAAGCCTTCTCGAGCAAAGAGTAGATGCGCGCGCTCTGGGGTCAGCTGCAAGCCCATGACACAATTGTTGTTGATGGACACAGACATCGCAAGCGACACATTGCGCAAAACATTACAAAATTCCACATTCGGAATTGAATAAAACTGAATCTGAACACCAGTGCATCCAAAGAGACACTATCGTGAAAAAAAATGGGTGTCCTAGTTTCAGGAGAATTTATTGGGACGGTAATTGTAGTTTTGCTATCGTTGTTTCTCTGGTTCAAATATAGATTCACATATTGGTCCCGTCGAGGTGTTGTTGGGCCGAAACCTGCAATGATTTTCGGCAACCTCCGTGACGTGATGAAGAGAAAATCCCAATTCTTCGAGCCCTACTACGACAGCTACTTCAAATACCGTAATTTGCCCTATGTGGGGATGTACAGCTTCCATCTTCCTGTGCTCTGCGTTATTGATCCGGAAATTGCGAAGTTGGTGCTGATAAAAGATTTCGACTATTTCCAAGGTCACGGAACATACTCTGAGGGTGAAACGGATCCTTTGGCGACACATATGTTTAATCTTCACGGCGATAGATGGAAGAACTTGCGTTTGAAGATGTCGCCAGCGTTTTCTCCCGGTAAATTGAAGACGATTTATCCGCTGGTGGAGAGCGTGGCCAACGATGCCTTCAGACATTTAGAATCCTCGTCGAGTGATGAGAAATCCTTCAATTTCACTCAGTTCTATGAAACCTACACCATGGAGATAATCGCTAACATTGGCTTCGGTATAGAGTGTAACGGGTTCGAGAAGGACAACGTGGAGTTTTTCGCGAGAGGTCAGGAGTACTTTGTGCCGAAATCAGTTTATTGGTGAGTAAACGTGAAAATACATACTTTTTTTGTGAATACTTAATTCAACATATGATTCTATTTTATACAGTATTACGGGATAGAGAGGTGTGATTCTTGAGTAATTGTTTTTTCACGTGACATTTTCGTTTTTACATTATTAGGGACTAGCTGAGCCTGCGAGTCGCGGGCACGTACGGGTAGCAGATTTAGTAATTAAGGCGAAATATTAGACTAGTGTAAGACATACGCTGTTTCACATTTTGATTCTTTTGGTTTAAGCATATTATAAAGTATGGAAGAAGAATAGCCGAAGGTGGCATGAAAAGTCGGAACCGAAGGTTTTTGGCTGTCAAATTAGTGTTTTTCCTAAAAATCAGACTAACATAAGTTGCCATAAAAGAAGCACAAAAAAGAGCAATAAACAAATTGTCCCGCGTGAGGATTCGAACCCGTTCCCGTTCAACTTATTGATCGTTGACCACTCAATCACAATCCATCTGTATTTTAATATACATTTTACGGTTTCATTTTAGATCATCCGTGCCGATTTTACCCCTACCTATCCTCAAGAAATGGGATACATTTTAAAAGCATGGACCTTTAGAACTCTGAAAATTCTATAAACCAAATAAATTAATAACGATAGGTTCAGCCGTTTGGGAATTATCGTTTTCAACGATCCTAAGGGAACCAAACTGAATTCCGGGATAAAATTTTGCCTAAATGTTATTCCAGTGTACATGGTATCTGCATGCTGAATTTCATCAAAATCTGTCTAACCGTTTTGACGGGATTCGCGGACAAATAGACAGACAGACATACAGACATTTCTTCCAAAAATATTAAATTTGGCTTCTGTAGGGGAAAAATAAACTATGTTATTTTCTCTTCATAATGCTTAAATAAATTCCCATGAGACAGATTCATTTATAGTAAAGTAAGTGCGTCTGACTAACCCTTTTTTATTTTAATACGTGAATTAATTTCTAAATATGTTCTAAGAAAATATTATAATAAAATAGTATTTTAATCGCAAAGCGGGGTAGGCAGAGGCACTTCCTAAGCAAATGCCCACGGTTCATTTTTTACTAGTGAATTATTTGTGATTCCATTCAAATTTGAACATTTCCGTGAATTGACACGGGGGCTAACTCATAGTACCATAGCTCTGGTAGTGCAGCGTTAGATTATGTCCATTGCTGGTTTCGTAACTCTTATTTCACTGTGATCTTAGTAAAACAGTGATGTACATCGTTTGTCGCTGCGATGCCAGAACGATGTAGCTTTGGGAGTGTAACCCCCTCTGGTGGCAAGGCACGGAAATGTTCTAATTCTAATGTCCCTACACAAACCTACCATTGAAGAATTTATTCGGATATGAAATAAAACTAATTTTAAATTTTGCAAAAATAATTGATTTAAATTAAACAGCATAAACAGCATTTTTTTTCCTGAAAATAACTTTTTTATGTCTCACGCTTTTAACGCTCATGTCTTTTAAAGGGGTAGGCAGAGACAATGTACCTACCTCCACCTGCCACGATTTTACACTTGTATGGTAGTGTCATCTTTTTTTTAAGCGAATCAAAAAAAGGAGCTTACTTAATTAATTCGACCGTATCTGAATATGTTTTTGTATGTTTGTTTGCGGATTACTTCGTCGTTTATGAACCAATTTTGAAGATTCTTTTGTTGGAAAGTTGATATTTCAGAGGTCGTCCCGTGGTAAATCGGGGTTTGGTAATGACAGACCAGATGAATCGAGGGGAACTTTAAAAAAAACGGGACGACTTGGATGAAGTCGGTTCTTTTTAATTAAAAATTGTGTGTTCTTACGAGGGGTAGACAGAAATTGCAAGTCTCCATTTGTCACGGCTCTGACCCTATCCCCCTATACCCCTTACGCTTCATTCACATTCACGCATCTTTCAGAGTCCTTTAAACGCCAATTTCTGCCAGGACATCATCAATTTGGTCGATGCATGTCCTTCTACGGCGACCTCTACTCACCCGGCCCCATACATCACCCAAATATCCTTCGTTAATCGACTTGCATTCATATACGAATTAATGATTGTCGAAATAACACGTGACTAAGCAAAGTTATCTATTCGTAGGTTGATGGTTATGCAGCACATTATTTTTCACTTGTTTTGCCGGTAGATAGAGTTCAAGATCGTGACACAGATTTTACGAGACTGCGGCGGCCGTCGCGAAGAGCTATGTTATTTTGTAGTGGGCAAGTGCAAATTGAAAAAGGATTTGTGGTAGCAAAGACGAAAACGTTGGTTGCATGTATGCACGATTCTATTTTATTGGTTTATCATCATTAACGCGCATTCCTCCATTTTATTGATTAAATTCAAAATAATTTAATAGTTGATGAAATAAATTAAATAATAAGTAACGACGTAGGGGCATATCAGTTATAGACAGATTGGATACATTACATATTTTAAGTAAAATGAAATAAATGCGACTTAAAAAAAGAAAATGTCACATTAAAAGACTTCATAATGAGACAAGAATTATCTGCTCTTCAACTTCTAAATTAATAAAAGGAATTTTGTCCAGTCAGCCAGAAGGAAGTCAGAATCTTAGCATGAATGGAGAGATAGGTAAGGATGGAAAGATATTAATTATTTAATGAAAAAAATATGGTAGGATTAAAATTGTTGAGTATCTTGTCAATATCGTTAACAAAATTATTGAGAAGGTCATACGTAAGACTTATGGAAGAATCTGGGATGTGAAAGCTGAAGAAAAGGAAAAAAAAATCAACGAACAGATCATCTCTATGCGCCAGGTAACCGCCATGGGGTTTAGCCGGTAACGAGTCCGACAAAAGACGGTTTTAAATATTTTTGACATAATCTATTTATATCGAGACAGATTTAAAAAAAAAGTTGATAATCAGTATTAAAAAAAAATACACTTCACGCCTATTAATCCCAAAACGGGGTAGTCAGAGGCACTTGCTAAGGCAAAGTATTACTAGTGCAAAAAATTGGCAATATTCATAACTATGTATTTCAGATACCGATATACTTACAAAGATACTTTTAATACAAAAATAAGAACAGCTAGACGCACACAACAAATACCTCAGCTCAAAACTGAAGAATTATGTCGGCAGCAGGAATCGAACCCGAGATATAATATTCAAAGTAAACTTGGCCCAAAAGCGTCACGCAGATTTACATTTAATTTTCACGGGTTTTCATTTGATGGTATTGTTTACCAGTGGATATGTAGATACGTTACAAAATATAATACTTTAGAGCAGTTAGTGATGGTAATTCAAATTAAGCATTTGGAAGATTGTTTGCTAAAAAGTCAGTTGTTTTGTAAATTTCTTCAAGTAATTATTGTCCATTAGCAATATCCTGTTGTTGAATTGTAAGATATATTTCGATAATTGTTGCTGACGCATGTTGTTCAAGTTTTAGACAGAATAAATGAATGAGGCATGCTTATTCATGTTTGTCATACGTAAATAAATTATTAGTTTTTTTGTAACAATTTGTATCGCAAGTAAGTATCTACGCAATATGTAATGGTTCCGGTACAAATAACAAACAACTCTAGGCTTTACCCATGATTTTTAGGGTTCCGTACCTCAAAAGGAAAAAACGGAACACTTATAGGAACACTTTGTTGTCCGTCTGTCTGTCTGTTAACATCCTTTATCTCAAGAACGCGTGGACGTATCAAGCTGAAATTCACATGAAATACTCAGGTCTATTGTCCCCTTAAGCTGTGAAAATATCAAATTTATAAGTTAACGCGATCAAAAGATACAGCAGTTTATACCGACACCTTAGACGAATTTCCGTCGCACGTTAGGGAACCGAAACCTACAGGGTACTTTCTGAGAACTCTGAAATTCGGCACGAAGCAACGTTATATAGTACAGATAAAGGAAAAAATGCTAAAATCATAAATTGTAAACCGCTACGTTTGTACGGCGGAACCCTCGGTGCGCGAGTCCGACTCGCACTTGGCCGGTTTTTTTTAATTAAACTTCTAGAATATTTCCGATTGATGATAATTTTTTTTGCATTTTTTTTTATTGCAAATAGACAAGCGTTTGATCATCATCCAACGTGGTTTATGATGTGGCACGCTTGCATTTTAGGTACCTGTTCATCTGTAACTTGACACACAGACTATATCATCATCATCATCATCATCAGCCCATACTTGTCCACACTGCTGGACATAGGCCTCTCCAATTGCACGCCACTGTGATCACAGAATATATTGCGTATCTATATCATTCAATGCATAGTATAAAACATGACCCTATGTACGCTTAG
This sequence comes from Conopomorpha cramerella, assembly GCA_012932125.1. Lineage (NCBI taxonomy): Eukaryota > Metazoa > Arthropoda > Insecta > Lepidoptera > Gracillariidae > Conopomorpha > Conopomorpha cramerella. The sequence goes on from SJJU01014643.1 coordinate 9,395, forward strand.
ATCTTTAAAACTACGCAACGGATTTTCCATGCGTTTTTTTTTGTAATACCAGTGTGATTCATGAGGAAGGTGTATATGTGTAATAAATACATAATAATAGCAGGTTAATAATGTATATGTGGTGACGTCGAATAGAATACATAATGTCACCGTCCCAGTCTAACTTTTACCGTCGTGGGGGTTGTAAGAGGTGACCGAGGGAACTCTCCAGAGGACGGGCAGCTGCACTCTCTGTGAGTTAAACCACAACACCACTGCGATCGCCAATCCGCTTGCCAAGCGTGTCGATTAATAGTATCCCTCCCCTCCGCCCTAGCTACCAATAGTAATCATTTGGGGAGGCCCTCGTCCAGCAGTGGACGACATGTGACTGATGATGGGCAAAATAACGTTTGCCGGGTTACCTAGAAATTATATAAAATACTTTCGAACAAAATCGTACGACAAGAACGTTAATATAAGTCTAAATGAATACTTCAATAATTAATTGTTGAGATTATAGGTATATGTACGTATAAATAGACTGATGTACGTAAACTAGTTAGTAACGTTTAAAACATTTTTTTTGGAACAAGCGTTTGACCACCACCCTGCCTGATGTTAAGCAGCGATGTGGTCTACGATGGAGCACACTTGTTCATTCAGTACCTATTTACCCGCGACTTGAAGACCTTCATACTGTACTGCGCAGGAAACACTGACTTTTATGAATGCGGCGTCTAGAGCTTAACAATATATTAATTCTTCCAGGAATTTCATTCGAGTGTTCGCCTTCTTCGCCCCGGAGTTGTTCAAGCGGCTCAACATAAGACGGTTCAGCCGCGATATGGAGAACTTCTTCTACGGGCTGGTACGCGAGACTGTGGACTACCGGAAGACCAACTCCTACAGAAGGAATGACTACATACAGGGGATGATCGACCTCAAGATGGAGCAGGAGGCCGATGGTAATTTTGTCACTCATTCACAGTTTATGTTGAAGCTGATGGTAGATAATGTGATATGAGAAAGTTGCGTTTTGAAGGAAGATGTAGTGACCAAGATTGAAAAGGGCATGCTTCGGTGGTTTGGGCATATGGAGAGAATGGATGAAAGTCGATTGACGAAAGAGATTTATATGGGTGATGTAATGGGCCGGGTGAGTAGAGGTCGCCCCGGAAGGACATATGTTGACCAGATTGGTGATGGCCTGGCCGAAGGTGAAAAGTACTCGAAACCGGAGGTCATGTATGGTAAAGGTGTATGAATGTAGATGAAGCGAAAGCGGTATGTCAAGACCGTGACAAATGGAGATATGTAGTCTCTGCCTACCCCTCTGGGAGACAGGCGTGTAGTGTATGTATATGTATGTATGCATGATGGTCGAATTATGGTTTAAGGAGAGGTAGATAGTTATATGGGACTTTTGAACACTATAATGGTTCGCTTTATTAGTCACTTTGAACCCTGACAAATCTAACAATGGGGAATTTTCTCTGGCGTTTTTCTGACAGATTTTCGGACGGAGAACTGTCATTACTGTCAATGTCCGCCCGAAAATGTGTCAGAAAAACGTCAAAGAAAATTCCCCATTGTTGAACTATAAATTTCCCGGGAGACTTCATGAACTTCAAACGTCATATAATTGGACATGAGAAACCGCATTTATCAGGCTAGAAATATCTCAAGAGGACCCCATGGACCAACGGGTTGGAGAGAATATTTGATAACACGATGGCATCTTAATTCAGGATCTAACGGATTACCGTTCTCAATGGCCGATTTGGCGGCCAACACGATGCTGTACCTGGTCGCCGGCTACGAGACTTCGGCTACCGTCGGCCAGCTAGCGGCGTACGAGCTGGCGCTCAACCCTTTGGTACAGGACACCGCGCGGCGGGAGGTGGAAGAAGTACTAAGCAGGCATGGCGGACAGTGCACCTATGATGCAATCAACGAGATGACGTACCTTAATATGGTGCTGGATGGTAAGAATCTGTATTATATCGTCACTACCCTCATCTTTTTTATAACTTTTATACTCGCCTTTGTTTGGTATACCTATATCGTAAATACAACTTAATTTAAACTAGATTAAAATTTATTCCCCAGGCGCCTTTCATTATAGCAGAGCATAGAATGATGGCTTGAGTTCAATCCTTATAACTTCTTAGCCCTTAGCTGCATGATTTTTTTTGTCTTAATAAAAACCTATCCTTCTTTAATTATGTGGCCTGCTTCATGGGAAAAAATGAGAAATTGTCTAAAGTCAAAACTGTGTTCATACGTATTATATAATCTAGAATAAAACATCTGTAGATGGGGATGGCTACAAAAAAGCAATGTTCGAGGGAAATTATACTGATGTAGTTATAACATCACTATGCAGTTAAGGGTTAATAATAATAAAAAAAAACTATTCGCCAACTATTTCGCACGCTGATGTTCTTTGTAGTCCACAATAAATAAGATTTTCTGGTAAAATCCTTTCATACAAATAAGTTCAGGCTTATTTGCTAACAAATAATGATATACACACATCAAAAGTGTCTAGGGATCAGGAACATTTTTAGCATTAAAAAAATCTAATTTATTTAAATCAAATCTAATTTTCTGGATTGGTCTCCTACCTAATTCCCCATGCCTGTATCAATGACTTATCACTACATTTTGAATAAATTATGAATGAATTCAGTTCTTGTAAAATATATTCTTGATTGAAATCTTCAAAAATGTACTCGATCCCTAGACTCTTTTGATGTGTGTATTTATTATTATTAAATGACCAAAAAATCTTCAGAAACGATGCGCAAGTATCCACCAATGCGGTGCCTGTTCCGGCGCTGCAACCGGGACTACCGCCTCCCGGACGGGCTGGTTATAGAGCGCGGCACCATGGTCTTCGTGCCCGCTCACGCCTTCCACATGGACCCGGAATACCATCCAGAACCGGACCGTTTCCGGCCCGAGCGTTTCAGCCCGGAGAACAAGGCTAAAATGCACAAGTGCCATTGGATGCCGTTCGGCGAGGGACCCAGGAAGTGTTTAGGTGAGATATTTTTTTAATTACTGTCACAAGGATATTTCGGCGTGTAGTTAAAAAGTCTGCACCCAGTACTAGAGTAGAGTAGATCAAGCCTTGTTCTTTATATCTCAATACCCAATGAAATATAAAATATCTATTTTTTTATAAGTAATGGGGAATTTTATTTGACGTTTTTCTGATAGATTTTCGGGAAAAAGTTTGACACTAATGACAGTTCTCCGCCCTAAAATCGGTTTCCCCATTCTATTATTTAATTTAATTAATAACAGTATACTCATATTAAAATAACACAACAAATAAAAAATGAAATAAAAACTACAAACAACAAAGAGTACAAATCAATGAATAATTAATATTAATAATAAAAACAAAAACACAACAACTACAACAGTAAAAAAATCTTCCTTCAATCCTCGCGCAACGATGACTCAAAAGCACCCACATTATGATAGCTACGCAGCTATTCCTCGCTGGATGGCCAAAGCAAACCTCTACTTTTGTATCTCTAAACAAAGAAGTTGCGTGCACTGGCTTTTACGACAAGATAGGCAGTAATCCCCAAGGACTGACACCTATGTATAGGTAACTTGTCTTTACTAAATAAAGGCCTATCTACTCACCCACAAAACACAGGCCCTTCGTTAGCCTATGTCGTGAGTACAACAAAAAAAGATCTAGCAATAACTCTATTAGGTTGGGTTGCCAAAATACTAAGGTAGGCAATGTCTTTTCGCCTATATGGTGTACACGCCACTGAAACAAAGGACTTTTACCCTGACACAAAAAGGGTCAGGGTAAAAGTGACTTAGAAGACATCATGCCTATAAAGGTTTTGTCCGCCGCCATTAAGTATTAATCATATAGAATCCCACTGCTAGATTATGGAAGCGAGTTTATGTATGTAAATACCTTCACCTATGTACAGTGACAAATGGAGACCTGTAGTCTCTGCCTACCCCTCTGGGAGACAGACCTGAGCTGTATGTATGTACCTACTACGTATGTACCTTCACCTTCTACCTAGAAAACACCTTCACGCTTTTCAATATTAATTTTGTAGAAGTATCTACTTGTACAATTTAATCTATACAGTAATTTAATGTTGTATCTCTACTAAACCATTAATTTAAGCATTTTTTTAATCGGAATCCGGAAGGAAGTACTTGTAAAAATTCTTGCAACTTGTCTTAATCAAATCGCTATTATCAACAATACGAAATAAATACTTAGCTATAAATATTTGGAGGTTAAAATTCAAGTTCAAAGTTAACATGCCATAGGGTCAAGGTCATTCTATCTTTGACAAAACGCGGAATATACCAAAATGTAGGTGAAAGGCACGTCCTGACCTTTGATTGACCCTTGATGATAATAAATAACAGTATTATATTAGTTCTAAAAATGTAAATTAAATAGTACACGCCCCGCGATTTTATTCGCACGTTTTTATTGACTTAAAAATAGACGGATATTAATAAGACTGAATAAAATTAAATGTGTTACCAGGACCAGAATTTTTGACATTATGTATTTTTATCTTTGAAATACTTTATATACTTTAATTAGTTATATAATATTCAAGGATAAGTCATAATTGTGTATGCATAAGTAGATTAATGTACCTACGCGGTGCATCCGCATACTAATTATAGCTTGAGCTTTGGTATGCATTAAAAAAGCTTGTTTTTTGTATAATAAATTATTAAAAATAATCTTTCAGAACAATTTTAAAATAATCACATAAAATTAATTATTCATTCCCACTTATACATACGTACACTTTACGTCTGTCTCCCAGAGGGGTAGGCAGAGAGAAATTTTGCATACGTAAAGTTAGAAGTCCGGATTAAATAATAGGGTACTTTTTATCCCGGAAAAAAAAATATTCCCGAGGGAAACTTAGGAGGGAAATTTTTCCGTAGGAATGATATGTTTTCTTATAGGTGTCCTTTATACCGCAATATAACCGAAGTCCACGCGACTGGAAAGCCAGTACATTATACATGCATAATTATTAATATTATTATAGTAGACAAAACACTGTTAACACATTGGCGGATAGCAAAACAGACACAATAGATGTTATTGTTATGACGCCTGTAGGCGTTTACTGTCCGGGAAAGAGTTAATAATATATATTGGCAAAAACACGTTTGCCGGGGCAGCTCGTAACGAAAAAAATTTACTTCTATTACCCTTTGAGCTGCCGATAAATTAACTACACAAATCTTACAACTGCTTTTAACCTCTACAGGTATGCGGCAAGGGTACGTACAAGTGAAGACGGCCCTGGTGAAGATCCTGCAGAGATACAGCATGGAGCTGGACGAGAGAACACCAGTGCCCTTGAAGATAAAAACCACAGCGTTCTCATTTGCATCAGCGACCGGTATATGGATCAAATTAACAGCTCTCAACCACAGCAAATGTGACACAAACAACAACTTTCAGACAGAATGTTTTGAAACCGTGAAGTAGTTTTGTAAACTTGCGGTGGGTTAAGGCTTCGTCACACCAGTGGCGGGCCGCTTGCTAAAACGCCCGCAATGACGTTTTTTTTTTAATCACTATGAACAAGCGTTTGACCACCATCCTGTCTGAGAAGAAGACGTTGACGTGGGAAGATAAACTGTTAATTTAACATGCTAGTCTGAAGTAGTCTGTAAGAATCTTATAATTATTTTACAGTAGTTTTGGCGTCATATTAGCTATACTTAATATTATAAAGAGGAAAGATTTGTATTTTTGTATGTTTGTGTTTTTGTATGTAACGAATAAAATCAAAAAATACTGGACCGATTTTAATAATTCTTTTATCTTTAGAAAACTACATTATCACTGAGTAACATAGGCTATATTCAGTACTAGATTACTATAGAAATATTTATAAATTCCTATCAAAACCAACCGAAGGTGTTAAAAAAAATGACAAAATGTATTTCATTGCATGCGCTGCGAAGAGGAATCACAGTTTTTCATAATTGTTTATCTATAAAAGTTCTTTTGAGGACTATCTCTTTGAACTTGAATTATTTCTAGTTTATTCTTAGTTATTAGTTTTTCCCATGGGAAATTGGCATGTGACACTTTCTCGAGTAGGGTCTCCTAAAAATCAATACGTTTTGTTGTCACCTACAAATGATGAAACAACAAGGCTTTAAGATAAGCATTCATTTTTTTCTAATTTATTTCTTAATTATCGTTTTAATTAGCATGCTTATAACTTAAATAGCTGTGCCTATTTTTGTCTATACCTGTGCGAAGTCGGGACGGGCCGCTAGTATGTCTATATATATAAAAGAAAGTCGTGTTAGTTACACTATTTATAACTTAAGAACGCCTGAACTGATTTTGCTGAAAATTGGCGAGGTGGTAAGATAGAACCAGGAGAACCACCCTCAGGTTTTAATGAGTTTTTGACACGACTTTGAATATCGATAGACTATGACATTGACACCAACTTGAACGAACGAGCCAAGTATAAAAAAAACAGTGCTCTCCAACTTATTTGAATTGAACTGAACAGTTCCCTTCCCCGTGACGTTTATTCGGACTTCTGTCATTGTTGTCAGATTTAAACTTTATACAATTTGACATTAAATAGAAAAGTGAAAGCAAAAATGTTTCAGTTACAAAATAATATGAAATCTTAATATTTAAATATTAAAGTTACTTTCATATTTGTTTTGCGTTAATCCAAAAACCGCCAGAACCACTTTTTGTGGTGTGTTGAATCCTTTAGTCTGGACACGATAGCTAAGTACTTTCAAACATCTAACCTTGCTTATTTTCAATGACCAAAGATATAATCATTAATTACTTTAATGTTAAGCGACTAATTTAGACGGGCGAGTGGTCAGGACACCTGCTGCTTAAGACAAGTGTCGCGAGTACTAATCTTGCTGCCGGCGTAATGATCTAATTATAAGCCAGACATGTTTGTTATTTTCGTAGAGTTATTTTCATATGTTCCATAACTGTAATTTTGTATGTTGTACGGTCGGCAAATAAAGTTCAGTCTTCACATTGCCTGTGTCACTAAATAAAATAAATAATTTACAGCAACATAAACATTGCCTTCATCCCATGTTAAGTAGCTAAAGCACTTGTGTTATGGAAATCAGACAACGAGATATATTTACTTATATTTTTTTTTCATTTATATACTTATATACATAAATAGTCAGTAGTGGTCACTAAAACATCAACAAGGTAAAGTCGTAATGTGACAAGTAAAAAAATAACCTTAATGTTTGATGTGATGACATTAATATTATGAGGTTGTAGAAAAGATGTTTGGCTGACTGTACCTACGTACATTAAACACTTATTTTTCCTAGTGGGTCGGTATCTTCCCATTGCTCACCAGTGTTAATTCGGCCACCTCTTTTCACTTTGTCTGGAAAGTATGACAGTAATGACAGTCATTAAAACCTGTCAGAATAACGTCAAAGAAAATTCCCCATTGCGGCGCGAAATTAACCAAAGACAAGCATTCAGCTTACCTTCGTTATTTGCCCGACGTTTCGTTTGTCTTTGGTTAATTTCGGTTAAGTCGATTTTTTTGTTAATTTCGCGCCGTAATATCCGGTTTAAACTATAAATACATGTATAATATCAGTGCGCGTTTCTTTAAAATTAACGTTGTATAAGTTTTATTGTTTTCACGTGGACAGCGTGTCAACGATAGGGTTAAGATCTCGAATAGCTTTATTTGGCAATTTATCCTTTAGCACATTGTATATAACTAACAGTTTCTTAGGCATAGTAATTGGTGCCGATGGTCATAGGCTAAAATTCTGAACGAAAATTCAATGCATAGTGTAATGCTTGAGACGCATTTTGTCTCTTTTCACACTTGCTATTAGAGTGAGACAGAGTTGTGCTTGTGTCACGTTTCGGAATACGGGCCATAAGTTGTCGTTATGTGCGCTGGCGCACGTGCATCTGCCATAAGGCAAACATAGATCAAGATCAAAGCAACTCTTGCGCAATGTTTGGGAACTCTTGTATGAAATCACATACCGGCCCTGACACAACAGCAGCGGCTAACTGATATAAACATTCTAGTTAAACGTTTATTTTATTGGCCATTTAATTTATATTGGTACCACTAGCTTTTAAATGATATTTCGCTATTGAAAAAAAAATACTTAAAAAATACATTAGTGGGACCGCGGTGGAAGGGAACGCAGTAAATAGTTTTGTGTTTTTATATAGTACCGTACTGTTAATAAAATATTTTAAGTGAATAAAGAATATTGTTTTATTTATACCTTTATACCTATCAGTGGCGTGCACTGGCTTTTACGACAAGGTAGGCAGTAATCACCAAGGATTGACACTTATGTATAGATAACTTGTCTTTACGAAATAAAGGTATGTACCTACATATCTACTCACCCACAAAATACAGGGCTTTCGCCAGCCTATGTCGTGAGTACAATAAAAGAAGATCTAGCAACAACTCCATTATTGGTTCGGTAGCAAAGTACTAAGGTAGGCAGTGTCTTTTTGCCTATATGGTGTGCACGCCACTGATACCTATTACCTTTTTCAAAATCGTTCCGATGTTTTTATATCACGTGTCGATTTACAAATGCGCATTTACCGATTTAGTTTCAAAGAAACGTATTTTCAACGAGACACAGTGTCAAAGAGTCATAAGTGAAACAGGACACAGTACATGTGAACGAAAAAATCGAATATTACAACTTTTGCCTTTATCAGGCAAATGGAATATACACACATCAAAAGTGTCTAGGGATCAAGTACATTTTAGAAGATTGCAATCAAGAATATATTTTACAAAAACTGAATTC
>SJJU01014643.1:18261-31494 GCA_012932125.1 Conopomorpha cramerella
AATCTAATTTATTTAAATCAATTTATCACCACATTTTGAATAAATTATTTTTAGAGCTAAAAATGTTCTTGATCCCTAGACACTTTTGATGTGTGTAGATCTTACTTAATTCTGAATCTTGTTGTGACCGTATTATTATAATTAGGTACTTATTACACGTTGAAGGGATGGAGAGATACACTCGGCTTATTCCGAATATCTAACCCTAGAAAATCCACCCAGGGTGGATAGTGGGAAAACACGCGTCCAAGAATCCATTTCGTCATATAAATTAAATTTTCAATTGTATGGCAGGGTGGATAATCAAGTGCACATTTTCCGAATATCTACCTTGGGGTAGATTTTCTAGAGTGGATAACCGGAATAAGCCGTTGTGTCTAGTTGAAACTGTGTCTCATTGAAATCGGTTCACTGGGGTGGAACCTTTGGGGTAAAAGGTCCGGTCCCGAGTGGAGACCGTGTCTCGGCAAATGGAGTGCAGGATGCCCTCAGGGAAGGTGGACTGATGATATGCACGAGATGGCTGCTAGAAGCTAGATGCGCGAGAACGTAAACAGATCACAGTGACGTGCAATTGGATGGGCCTATGTCCAGCAGTGGACGAATATAGGCTAATAATTAACAGGTCGGAATAATGGTATTGGTGTCTGTTTATTCATTGCTTCACGCTTGTCTCCCAATGGATCTCAAAGGTCTCGAAACAAAATCCAAAGTGTATACAAAATTTCAGATTAATCCGTTGACAGGAAGAGGGTGAAATTTTAATTACTAAATTTGACCCAAGAATAAATAAAACAAACGGAGTGAGCTAAATAAAACCGCTTAAAAAGGACGATCCATAAACTAACGTTGGTCAATAAATTCGTGTTATATAAAACAAGGGCTATATCATACGGGATATGTACATGTGAAATTAAAGAAGCTACTCGAATTTTGCTGGTTTTATTGTAATAAAATAAATCAAACTTCCTGCAAGTTAACTAAATAAAAACACATAAAGCATCTAACGAATTACTTAAAATAAAGTAACATTTTAACTTCTTCAAAGTAAATGGCAAATTTAAAAAGAAATAAACAATCTTGAATATTTAACAATTCAATAACAACAATTTGCATATCAAGCAAACTTGGGTACATAACCTAGAGCAATTATCTAAAAATAGTTTAAGTATTTTAAATGGCACAAAAGCAGCTTACTAGCTACTTAAAACAGACATATTTGTAGGTGCAAATGTCAAAGCTAGTAAAAGTAGTTAAAACAACATATCAATCCTTCTTCTCTTTAGGTGATTTCTTATTTTTATCTTCATCGATTTCATCTGAACTGTCTTTGGATTCTAAAATGTTAACCGATTTCTGCGGAGATATTTCATCGGTTTGAACTGCCCGTGTCTTCATTATAGACTTAGTCTTGGGCGCAGAAGTAGTTGGACCATCATTCTTCTTAGAATCCTCTGGAAATGTTACAGCGACATGTTTATCAACTGCTTCAGACTTCTTTTCATCTGTAGCAATATTGCGACTGGTAGACGTTTGGTCCTGTAAATCAATGGTAACAAACTCTTCTGACGTTCCAACAGTGCTTGCTTCAGGTAACGAACTTTGAACGGCCGATCGTCTCCTAAGAGAAATAGGGAGGTAGTCCAACAAATCATACAGAATCTTCGTTATATATCGCTGTGCGAAATAATCGCGTAGTTCTTCGGAAAATGTCGCCCGGACAGACGATTTTTGTGATAGAGTCGATGACATCTCATCTTTTTTTTCTACTCTTTTGTGAATAGATATTATTTCATTATTGCTTCTTGTTTGCGTTCCCATCTGCCTCTCGGAACTAGCTTGACTAGGCTCGTATTCTGGAGACACGACACGAATCTGTCTCTCGTTTTGTTGCTACAAAAGAACATTACATTTTAGACTCAGAGATAACTTGAAAAATAGCGTTAAGTTCTACGTAAAAGTAATAGTAAGTGAAGATAAGAAAAGCATCAATTGAGATTGATCTAGATTTGCAAGATGACCAGGCTTTAGTATAAGGAAACTCCGGACTCAAGGCTATGTGTATTTTGGGTGAAGTTAATTGTGTGCCAATATGCTGATATGGATCCTTTGAGAATTTCTCACCGTCGCAATAGTTTACACTGTTGCTATCAAGAGATATTAAACTTACCAGCACCCTCTCAATGTTGCCAGTGAGGGTAGCCCTAACACAGACGAGCTGAAAGTCCACGACTAGCGCGACCCGCAGCAGCACGAGCAGCGCGGAGAGCAGCCAGCAGCCGGTGTGCAGCCAAGCGGAGATCATGGTGAGCCGTGTCGCCTGGTACACGCCGCGGATGTGACGCTCGTACGCCAAGGTAGCCACGTTCACTGTGTACGTGCAGCTGTAATAAACTGGTCGTTAGACTTTGAAGTGAATGAATAGAAGAAGAAAGAATTAAAGTTGAGTTTTGCACACTCTGTGAGTAGAATCGCCCTACAAATAAAAAATGTTTAATATTTCAATATAGGTTTAGTTACAAAATAGAAGTAATTTTGTGACATTGCACCGTTTTAGTTACCTAGTAGAGAGTGCTACGGAGTGGCATTGCCTAATACCCCCATCGCGCTTTTACAATAGGACAACTAGGAAAACAGTAAAATGTCATCCATACTAGGTGGAAATGCCATTTACGCGAACCAAACGGTTTGCGTCTACTTTCATAGTGCGAACCGCCAGGATGTGGGCTGATTTGCCGGAGTCTGTATTTCCTGCGCAGTATAGTCTGAAGGTCAAGTCGCGGCAAGCTGAATGCTTATCTTTGGTTAATTTTCGCGTTATAATGCCCGTTTTAAGCATTTAATATCATTTAAATCTGCTCACCCTGTCAAAAGTTTTGAGGTAAACGCGCATAGACATTATTAATCGATATTGTCCACCGGGTATATAGGCACGAATATCCACTCTAATACGATACACGCGAATATTGTCCACTCGTGGCCACGACGCATGCAACTGCGTCGAAACGTCGAGTAAAATATCAAAGGTAAGCTCGAGCTTGTCTTTGATTATACGATAGGGCATACTGAAAGTTTCTAGAATTGGCCAGATACGAAAAAAAAATTACTGATTTAAAAAAAAATCTCTTACGGATTATGAAAATTTTCGAATTCCATTACTATCATTTGTTTTTTGAATTTTGTGTTGTTTTGAAATTTTGTTGCGGGTATTGAATTAACGCGTGAAAATTTTCGGTCTATGATTTTTTTATGATTTTCGCTGTGGGTTAAATCAACAAGAGAGTTGCCAGAGACTTCAACTAGCGTTTGGTTATGAAGCCCCGTCTCGTAGCTCTGTACATGCGTGGTTTGCTCAGTTCAGACGTGGATGGAGACACCTCCAGGATGACATTCGTGAAGGTCGGCCAAAAACAGCCGTTACCGACACTAACATAGACACTGTGAGGCAATTAATTATGACTGAAAATCCAATCGGCAGAATGGGTCTTCCCTTTTGATGATTTACCCACAAAAGTCAAGAAAAGTCGGGTAAGAAAATGGTTGCCTCGTTTTTTGGAAAAACAGGCCATTATGAAACGGCAGCACTTGAAGATCAGAGGACAGTAAACGCGGATTGGTACACAAACAAATGTTTGCCCATAGTTCTAGGAAAAGTTCGTAAAAAGCGTCCTCGGAGCGATGTAGTATTTCATCACGACAACGCGTCCGCCCGGCTGACGAATGCGTATTTGAAGAGTGAAAAAGTACAACTTATGACACATCCGCCTTACAGTTCAGACCTTGCACCATGCGACTTCTTCTTGTTTCCTAAAACTAAAGATAAACTTCGAGGTTCCAGATTTACAAGTCCTGAAGCGGCGGTGAGTGCGTTCCACGAGGCCATTGAAGAGATCTCCAAAGAAGACTGGTCCCACTGTTCTACACAATGGTTTCAAAGATTTTACCCGGTGGTCAATATTGAGTTATAAAAAAATATACCGTCAAAGTGAGAAAATCTTCCTTTTTTAATTCGGTTACAAACATTGTAACCTTTTTTTTTTTTTTACATGGGGGAATCCTCATGGACACCCCGCCGCCATGGGGACAGCGAACGGGATAGGGTCGGACTCTTACCGACTAAACCCCCATGATGACCTCCGTGTCGCGTGCAGGACGGGTCCCGGGAGTACCCGAAGGAAGTGCATCAGGACCCGCCCAAGCGATCGGTCCTGTCGGACTCCGGCTCGGGGCAGACGGAGGTGTCTGCCCCAGCGACTTCCTTCACCGGCGGCACCGACTTCCTTCACCGGACCCCACTCCGACACCCACGACCCCAAGGACCCCTTTTAGGACGCCTTATACGCCAGGCAGGGGATACCGTAGTCGTAGGCGACGGGACGGCCACAACCCAACCGCCCCGCCGGCGTCGGACCCCTGATCTCGTGGGGTCCGACATCTTCCTCCCTTCCGGCCGCAGAGGAGCGCAGCGCACCGCAATACTGACACTCCTCTTCCCCTGCGGCCCCTCCACGCCGCCATCTAGCGGTGACGGCCCCGCAAGGGCGCGGAGGATAGGGACAGCGGCGGTGGGAATACCGACTGTCCTCTCCCTCCGCGGCCTTCAGTGTGGCTGCGTCATGGGACGCAGCCTGACCGCTTGTCTGCGGGCTTGAAAGCGAGCCCGGGACAGCGGTCCCTCTCGGGCCGGCCAGTCTGCAACAGACCGGCCCATTGGGTTCCTCTTAGCTTCACCGGGTGCCCCTACCCGGGTACTAAGCCCCCTCGCCACGACAAGGCGGGAACCCATAGAGGGGGACAAACATTGTAACCTGACCTAAGTGTAAAAGTAATTTTATTTATTTATTTATTTATTATTACACAACAAGAATTGCATTACAGGTTGCCCTAATGCGCAAAACTTATAAACTAATGAACGAACGAGTAATGGAATGAACGAGTATTACCTATCCAATGGGCGCGGATAGTCTACAGAAAGAGGGATCATCCTGTATATAATTTTACAATCTTTCATATTGAATGTTAAGTACTTAGTTGCTGTAAAGTGACTGCAGTGCTTCTATTGAAGGTCTGTTAAACTGGTTATTTGTATGGTAAATACCTACGTATTGTATGATCATTAATTACTTCTATCGGGTCAGTTGAAATTTATATTATAAACGTTGCGTTGTTTTGCTAATATAGAGGTAGTACTATCCCTGGAGAGTCTATATTTCTAAATATGAAATTATACGATGAAAGGATACACGCATCAAAAGTGTCGCCATAGTAAAAGTTGGAAAACGAGTCCTTGAGTGGAGACCGCGTCACGGCAAACGGAGTGTAGGACGCCCTCAGGCAAGGTGGACTGATGATATACGCAAGATGGCTGGCAGAAGCTGGATGCCGAGAAGCCGAAAACAGATCACAGTGGCGTGCAATTGGAGAGGCCTATGTCCAGCAGTGGACAAGTATGGGCTGATGATGATGATGATGAGTAAAAGTTATTCATATTGACGAGCCCAACAACGTTTCTTCAACATTGCTCTATCCTCCCATTTGGGGTCCTTTTACACTCTGTATATAAAGTTGTTTAGAAGTGTTTTTTACTTTTAATTTATTACTGCAGATGTATTTTATTTATACACTGGCTGTCCCGGCAAACAATTGTTTTTCCATAATAAGTTGCCTTTGTACCCCGTGTATTGGGACAAATACAAAAAGGCAGATGCATAATAAATAGATAGTAGCCAATTCTCAGACCTTCTGAATACGCAAATAAAATTTGGTAAGAATCAGTAAAGCCGTTTCGAAGGAGTACGGTAACTAACATTGTGAAATGGAAATTTTATGTATTAGACAAGAGTTTTTTCCCGCTAACTCCTGTTCCCGAGCAAATTTTCCTATATCCTGTTAAAACTAAGCTTTATGTTTACTAAGGTACCTCAAAAGGCATTCCCAATTTCATGCGTCTCACATGAGCGGTTTGGAATTTTCATACAAAAAGTTATTCCCGTCCATTCCTGTTCCCGTGGGAATTTCGGAAATTCCTTTCTTAGTGCACTTCTATGGTACCTACGCTACAGCCGTTCCAAATTTCAAGTGCATACGTTTAGCCGGTTGGGCTGTGCGTTGATATGTCAGTCAGCTTTTCCTTTTATATATTTAGACTAGCAAACCCGGCGAACTCCGTTTCGTGGGTTCGTTTCGTTTACCCGCTTTTCTGTTGAATTTTTTCCTGAATTTTCTTTGCTATAAACCTCACGGAGCCCGAGACCTTTCCAACGAATGCAAAACGGTGGAAATGGTTCGTGCGTTCTGGAGTTATAGCGTCAGGGAGGAAAACCGGACTTATTTTTATATAGTACATTTCACTATACCTAGGCCAGAAAAAGATATGTAAAACATGCCTAATCATTGCGTACTAAAAATATCTAGGTTTAACATACAAAACACTGTTCTTCTAAGAAAACGACTCATACAAACAACATTGTGTGAACTATTACAAGGTCGCGGGTTCATGGCCGTTACATTCGTGTGCATAATATGAATAAAATTATCCAAATTTCGACTCTATTATCGTGGTGTAGAGTCCACATTTAGACTGTTCGATAGTGTTGTACTGGAACATACTTATGTTTAGTTTATTGAAATTATTATCGATGTCATACTGAACTAACAAAACTGATTTGTTATCTAAGTGTACTTACTATAACTGTTCGGGGTCCAAAACTGTACATTGATTCTTTTTACTGGATTTCTAGTGGATTATATCAAATTGCCGCTACAGAAGGCAAATTTCATATTGTTGGAAAAAATGTCTGTCTGTCTGTTTGTCCCCGAATCACGTCAAAACTGCTGGAAAGATTTGTTTAATATTAGGCACGCAGATACCTCATTCACTGGAATAACATTTAGGCTAATTTTACCCCGGAATTTATATAATCATCATTACCATCATCAGCCCATACTTGTCCACTGCTGGACATAGGCCTCTCCGATTGCACGCCACTGTGATCTGTTTTCGGCTTCTCGCATCCAGCTTCTGCCAGCCATCTTGCGTATATTATCAGTCCACCTTGCCTTAGGGCGTTCTACACTCCGTTGTCGAGACGCGGTCTATGAATTTTTATAATATACGAGATTAATCGATCTAATTATCGATTATATCTTTTTATTTATTTGCTTCATTTTATTTAATTATTTCAACATATACACTTTTACTAAGTACCAATTATGATAGGATATTAAATTCGAAGTATTTGTTTATATGATAAAAATAGATATTTATCAGAAACTTTTTTAAATTGTTTACGAATTTATTATAATTTTTTTCCTCAATTAGTTGTTTTGGTAGTTTATTGAATACCTTTATTGCCATAGCCTGTGAACTATTTGAGTGGACAGCAAAGCGAAATGTAGGTAAGACTATTTAATTAATATTTCTAGCTGTGTACTTTCTCATTCTCATAAAAAAATAAAGTCAAGTTAGGTACTAAACAACCAATAAACAAAGAAACGCAAGGTCAAGCTAAATAAAACCGTATAAAAATGATAAAGGTTATACGAAACATGCATAATCGGCGTAAGTAAATGCACATTAAATAATATAAGTAATTCAACGTATTACACAATAATATAAAAAATGCATTACTAATACATATTATACACGAATACTAATATACATAGCTATTTTTATTGCAATAATCTACATAAATACTTTTTTGACGGCCGGGGCGTGGACTAGTGGACAGGTTATCTGCCTCTAGGACGACGGTCGCGGGTTTGATTCCCGCCACGGACATAATAAAAAAAAACACTTTATTTATAAATATGGTTACAGACACGGGTGCAAGGTCCTCTTTTTAAGTTAATATAACCTCTCCTCTCCTGACTTCCTTAAGCATTAGGAGAACCCGCTCTTTCACAAAGTGTATTATCTAAATATATAAAAGGACTAGTGGACTCGACAGACGTTGTCCTGTCTTAACTATTAATATGAATATCTAGGGTGGCATGTGCCCAGCAGTGGATGTCATTTTTTTCTTTCATAAGAACCTTCTCCTGCCATAGGTGAGCACAACAAAAGAAGAATTAGCGACATCGGTCCGGCCATTCCCGAGTTATGGAATGACAACGAAAAATGGCTTTGATTTTTATATAATAGAGGAAAAGCTGACTGACTGACTGACATATCAACGCACAGCCCAAACGGCGAAACGTAGACACTTGAAATTTGGTACGGACGTAGCTTAGGTACCATAGGGGTGCACTAAGAAAGGAATACATGAAATTGTCACGGGAACGGGAATAAACGGGAAAATTCTTTTGTATGAAAAATCTAAACGGCTCAAGTTTGACGCTTGAAATTTGGGATGCAGGTACTACTAATCTACGCGAATGAAAACGCGGGGTGCCCACTAGTTATATTTAAGCGTAATTTCGGAAGGGATACAAAATTAATACAAACATATTTGCTAAATCGGTTTTTATGTAAAGTCTTAGCAAAAATACCAACACTCAGTTATTATGTCATATCTGCTCATAATATGATTTCCGCAATGAAAAACAAATAAAAAAAAATTTTTTTGTTGTTGACGACATATTGATATAAGTGTACATCACAAGTTGCAACTACCTTAACGCATTTATATCTACTGTACATAAGTGAAACATAAATAGGGTACATATACATTCTTCAGCGTCTGTGGTCCAGTTGGTCGGATACTTGACTTGTAACCGGGAGGTCCGGGTTCGAGTCCGGCTACTGGACGTGTACCAATGCGACTCTTTTTCAGAGCCTATGTACGCAACGCAACGCTCGTACGGTGAAGGACAACATCGTGATGAAACCCGCCACACCACAAGGTGTGTGAACCCTATAACGGCGATGGGCTCACTCCCTGTCACGTTGGGTTAAATACGCTTGGTGAACCGTGGGCACTTGCTTATTTATTGCGTAGGCAGAGGCCTACCCCGCTTTGGGGGCAATTAAAAGGCGTGAAGTGTATTTTTTTTATTTTTTTTTTGTTGTATAAGTTACAGCCTTGGGCTACAGATTGCCTCTTAGCAAGGGCTGTCCTATAGAACGTTGGTTTGACGACAGTGTAAAAGTTACGTTTTTGCTGCCATGGAGTAAGGCAGTATCATCTGCATGGGAAAATGCACATAATGCTTTAATGAGTTGGGGCATTTTGTTGTTTAAGTCTGGGTGTTTTATTTATCTATGTATGTAATGTATCGTATGTATGTACGTCTCTGGCACCCATGGTACAGGGTATACTATAAGTTAAACTAGTTTGGGGTCAGGTTACCGTGTCTGAGAATGTTCTAAGATATTACTTATTATAAATACATATTAAAATATACCTAAAGGTAAATATGTACCTATTTCCAGGTTACGGTATTACACGTGAACGCATGGACCGATTTCGCACACTCGTTATTTATTCTGTCATGTTTGTTATTGTCACGAGAAGGATGTTAAAAATTTAAAAAAAAACAATAAGAAAAAACGAATTCGTAATTAATAGGTTTCGTACTTTACAGAGGACAACGATCTCGCGTTCTGCTAGTTTAAAAATAAAACTAAAAACCGAAAAATAATGTGGAATATGTATAAGATTGGCATATTAAGACATGGCCATGGATGTATTTTTGCTTAAAAGGACGTTTCCGATTCAATCGATCTGACATCATCACAAACGAAGGAATATAATTTCCGACTACCCCTCTGGGAGACCGACCTGACCGTACTCCGCGATAAAACTTAGGGCAGAAGATGTAGAATAATGTGTAAATTCTGTTCCTTGCACTCCCATCGGAATGAAACGAACAGAACGTGATAAGAGACTTCTATTACCTGTTATTAGAATTATTTAATACGTAATTATTTACGGCAATGGGCTCACCCCCTGTCACGTTGGGTTAAATACGCTTGGTGAACCGTGGGTACTTGCTTTAGCAAGTGCCTCTGCCTACCCCTCTTTGGGAGTAAAGGCGTGAAGTGTATTTTTTTTTTTATTTAATACGTAATGGTGATGTCCTGTCCGAAGGTGTCGAAACCGGAGGTCATGTATGAAAAGATGTATGAATGTAGATGAAGCGAAAGAGGTATGTCTGGACCGTGACAAATGGAGATCTGTAGTCTCTGCCTACTCCTATGGGAGATAGGCGTGAAGTATATGTATGTAGATGCACTAATGAAGGTATATAATGAGGCGCAGAAAGCCTCGCGGCCTCCGTACATAGAAATCAATTGATAAGGTTAAACACACCAGCCTCCCTAGCATAGTGCTGTAAGAAAGGAGTGACAAGACATATCACGCGCTGTGATTTGTTGAAACAAACTGAGTCGCACGAAGCGTGACATAGCAGCCAATCAAATCGCGTACTTGTTGTCGAGTCTTTATTGACGCGCGTGCTAGCCCTGCAAGAGCCGATTAGCTAATGATTAAAATACTGTTTAGATGATTAATTTGTGACCAAGTCCGAGTTTTTAAATGCGCCATAAACCATGATTTGAGGCCGGTTAATCGTGCCCTTAGCCCTTGGACGTGATGTCATTGTGACGTCATCACGCATCGCACACACACGATGGAATGGATAGAGATGAATTGTATTGAAAAAGCGGCCAACGCAAGTAGATCAGCAGGTTATTGGAGATTGTGGTATATGAGCCGAAGGTGTCGGAGTAGGGTTTCCGGCACCTGCCCAAACTATCCCGAGATGACAAATCACCATCTACCCCGAGGATCAGGAGCCTACAGAAGCTCGTTGCTAGTTGATCGGTTGCCTGAAGAATAATCTTAATGCCCAGGACCCGCCCAACACCATCGACAGCTAAAGTCCAACGAGTAGAGATAGAGGTCTGACTCTATCCAGTTGCCGTTGGTGGTATCCTTATCACTAATCTATATATATAATAGAAAGTCGTGTTAGTTACTCCATTTATAACTCAAGAACGGCTGAACCGATTTGGTTGAAAAAGATGGGGGACGGACATAGTATACTTTTTACCCCGCTCCTGTTGGTCGCGTCGCTATATAGAGGGCGTTATAGTTTGTATGAAGAAGTGAAATTACGCGAATGAAATCGCGGGGCGTCCACTAGTTACATAGTAAAAAACAAAGTCGCCTCCCGCTGCCTGTCCCTATGCATGCTTAGATCTTTAAAACTGCACAGCGGATTTTGATGCGGTTTTCTTTTGTAAATAGGTAATTCTTGAAGAAGGTTTTGGCATATAATGTCAGAGAAACACTGTCAATAATATATATTGCCAAAACGAATTTTGGTCGGCTGGTACAAAAAAATAAATAAGCACTCACGAGTCCCCGCCAGTGACCTCGCTGAGCTTGATGCAGAGCTGCTGCAGGCCAGCGTACGTGACGGCGGACGTGTACGTGCACAACGTGCCCATCACCACGGAGAACACGAACACCGGCAGCATGACGCGCCACGGACGCTGGAGACTGCCGGTTGGATGGTTAGGATCAGAGGGCTAAGGCTTTTTTTTTTTGTAAGAACCCGGGATATTCCCACCCACTTTCCCACCACTGTGATTCCTGTTAGAGCCAGGATCTACAGCGGCATCCAGAATAGACAAGAGCTCAATCAGTGCCGACTGGGCTAGATCCCGGGGGGGCCTAGCCTTCTGTCTTGGATCCCACATAGTTATTAAACTAAAGACGGTATAGAAATAAGAAGAAAAAATATATATATGCGCTGCATTGCAATGCATACATATGATTTTTTTTTTGACTTCCCTAATTTAAATAGTGGGAGACAGCATTATTACAAACGAGGCACAAATTGCCTTTCGGGAGAGCACCACGGGTGAATGCGGAGGGCTAAGGCTGTCACACTCGCGTATATGCATCACTCTGGCATCGTAGATCAGGGATAATCCTACCACCACCCAAGCCCTACCTGCCTCTCGGCGTACGGGCCATTCTCTGGAGACGTGCGCATCTACTTGCTTTTGCCTCTTTTCAACGCACACGTTTTCTTGACTCCTTACAAATAATCTTTATCCGTCCCTGTTTTGTTGCCAACTCTCCCCCTTCTGGGGCATGACGACCACATTACGGAGACTTCGCGTCGGTTCCTCGTCGCGTCTTCAGTCGTTAATACTTCCCACAAACGGCATTATTCCGTTCAGACAGTCCTGGGACCTCTGGTAGTTGCATTGTTCTGGCATCGTAGTAGCAAACGATTTGCATCGCTGTTTTGCCATGGACGACAGTGAAATGAAAATAACTAAATCAGACAGTGGTCAAACGCTTGTTCACTGAGCGTTAAAAAAACAATCATTACATAGTATAAAACAAAGTCGCCTCCCGCTGTCTGTCTCTATGTATGCTTAAATCTTTAAGAATACGCAACGGGTTTTGCTGCGGTTTACTTCAGTAGATAGAGTAATTCTTGAGGAAGGTTCATATGCATAATACATGCATATAGCAGTAGAATGACACTGTTAATATTGTACGTATATATTAGCAAAACAACTTCTGCGGGGTCAGCTAGTCAGCAATCAACATCGCATCCTGCTACGATGCCAGAAAAATACAACTACCAGAGGTCCCAGGACTGTTTGAACGGAATAACTCCGGTTGCGGGAACTTTTTGCAGTCTTTGAGGACGACGAGATGGTGGCAGACGCAAGTGTCGCCTAAGTCTCTACATACAATCACACCTATTCATGCCAAAGCTGGCAGACGCAAATGCCCGCAGTTCACTGGCGGTGGGGTGTGGAATATGGGTCTAGAGCCTAGAGCATATCAGGGTGTTAAGTCTTGGTTTCCGAAATATTTTATGATTTTATGACTAGAAACATTTCACTTAAAGTACAATCGGTGGACTTAATACTAAAGTATTCTGTACCAGTCAACCTTACAACATGGGCTAACATAGGCTCGGGCTCGGGTTAATATGAGCAAAATTAAAGGAATACATCCAACGAATTGCAAGGAATTTCAAACACTGTGCACTAAAAATAAAAATAAATAAATACACTTCAATTCACGCCTTTAATCCCAAATAGGGGTAGGCAGAGGCACTTGCTAAAGCAAGTGAACCGTGGGTCACCAAGCGTATTTCACCCAACGTGACAGGGGGTGAGCCCATCGCCATTATAGGGTTCACACACCTTGTGGTGTGCGGGTTTCATCACCTTCACCGTACGAGCGTTGCGTTGCGTACATAGGCTCTGAAAAAGAGTCCCATTGGTACACGTCCAGTAGCCGGACTCGAACCCGG